>JAQFZT010001334.1:0-15772 GCA_034696325.1 Camisiidae sp.
TTTGTAGCCCTCATGGGGGTCATAGGCCAAAGTCATGAGTTAAACACATACTATTTTTTGACCCTTTATTCATAAAATTTTTTTTAGAAAATTCGGTATCTTAGGCAAGTGGACCATAGGTTTTCTGAAATGTTCTTTCGGGGAAAAAATTTAGTCTTACGCTACTTGAAACTTATTCAACACAATTTTGTGGAATGACTTCGTGAGTGCCATAACTAAAATGAGAATTGACAAGCAGATCCGTTTATTTACTAATTTAGTTGTTCATTCTGAAGACTAGTCTATTCAAGTGATGACTTGTAGTTTTATTTAATATTTTGATTAAATTATAATAAATTAAATTGATTTGTGTTCCTAATAAATGAATATTTGTTGAGTAAACTCTGTTTATGAGGTACTTTAGCCACTAATTACAAATTTTAATTTTCAAATTTCAATTACCATTTTTATTTAAGTTAAATTTAAAGATTTTATAATTCAAATTCAGGATCAGGATTCAAATATGTGTTGTAGGATTAGATTAATTTTTAAAAAACCAAAAGTGGAATGAAGTTCACTTTCTCAGTTCTCAAAACTTGTGGTACACACAACCTTATGAGAAGACTGGATTGCCTACATAACTTACTATTCATCACTTGTTTTCTTGTGAAGTAAAAATTTTACGAATTTATAAATTGGTTTATTATTAGAATTGTTTTGATAATGTTTATGTCTATAAAACCTCTATGTATATTTGAGGTTTTTAAAACATACTTTTATTGTTTTGTAAAGTTTTTTTTTAAAAATAAGTGCATTTCTTATTTGCTTTGAAACAAGATTAAATGAATTAATGTCGAATCAGGTTGATATAATTTCTAATCATCATTAAAGGTGGGTGGGTTGAGGTTTTCTGCGGACCGCAGTGTATTGACCCAGACACCCACCTCCTCCGAGGGTGACTCTCGGGCGGCCCGCAAAAACGGGTAACTCGCCTACCTTTAATCATAATTTTTAAACAAACCATTATATTCAAAAGTGAATCGAAAATAGAAATATAGAACTCTGGGTTAACCAATTATTTGATAGTAAATAGAAATAAAAAAAATTTAAATCATAATGATTCTATTTAAGCGAGCGTTTTCTTAAAAAATTTAATATCTAAAAATGAATTTCAATAAGATTCCTCATGGACTTATAAATGTCTTTATATGGTTTTATATGTTTATTAATTTAATCTTATCATGAAGTGTAATATGATTTATCTTAGAAAAATTAGCAATCAAATCATAAGAGTCAGGTAAAGGATAGCGCAATTTATGCTATGAGTTTTTCGTGAAAATGACTTTCTTATGATGACTGATGACAATAATAATGGTAGGGAATAATTTCAAAATCAAAATTCAATTATGATTGAATTTTTAAAAAATTTCAAATTACAGGTTTCAGTGTTTGGTCATATTTCATAACCTTTTTTATAGCAATCATGACAATGAAAGTTGAAGTAAATATTAGTCATAACTAAAAGGGTATGATTTTATGTAAATTTGGATAACCTCAATAATTCAGAAATATTCCGCTCTAAATACTTCCAACAAAAAGCAAAATTTTAATTTTATCAGTTTTTCAAATACCAGTGTAAAATTTTGTTTTAAAGCTTATTTATAAGTTTTTTTCACACAACGGGTTGAATACTTGTTTTGATCATAAACACCAAAACAACGAACATTAAAGCAAGTATATCTTAGTTTATATTTTGGAAATCTAAATCAAAACTTTGAACTCAGAAACATTAATTTCTATAGAGTTAATGTACAGTACTCGGGAAAAAGGTTTTTGGGTTAACAACGATCTCATATTTTATGTTTTTAGTTAGCTATTTTGAAAAGGCATAACTTCGTTCATGAATTATTTGTTGACCTTATTTCACCCAAAAACTTTCTCCTCCTGTACTTTACTTACTTCATAATTTTGCACTTAACAAGTTTCAGATGTAAAGAGTAGGTACGGTCGTTGTCAAAACTGCCCGACACGGTTTTAGATGATTTTCTGTACCTTAACTTTAATTATTTTTGATGAAAATTTTTATGAATGAAGTGTAGGATGGGAAGAACACTTAGGGTGAGCGCTTAATTTTCTTACTCACAGCCTACCAATTGATACAGGTCATTTGCTCAGGAAAATCAGATGGCAATTTTTAAATTCTGATGCATAGAATCGAAAACATTAGAAAAATTAATGAATACGTGTATTTTTGTTTGTCAAAAAATTTGATTAACAGTACCTCTAACTTCAAAAATCAGGATTTCTGGTGCCTCATTACATGGCTATTTCTTAGCCAGAAATCTAAAATCGGCATAAAATAGAAGCTTTTTAGAAGCACTTTCAAGATATCATATTGATAGTAATCTTGATTTTCGATTCCAATAATTATATAGCTTCAAATTTTTTCTTATGTATTTTTGCTCTATTATAAAATTCAATATATATTTTATCGAAATGAATAAACCGGAATTTAAAATGAATGAGAGAATAATTTAAGCTATATGTATTGAAATCTTAATCCAATATTGATTCTTATATGATATTTTGAAAGTATTTCTCAAAAGCTTATCACAAGGATGTCAGTGTAGTGAATATGAGCCGTTATTTGGTGTTTAGATACTGACTCCATTATTCATTAAATATTTATTTTACTATAATTTTTTCTTAGAAGTTGTATATTTATCGTTAGATTTATCATATCAAAGTTGCCGAAATTAGAAAACGAAATAACAGAGCATATAGTTATTAACCTTATTTTATCATTATTTCGATTTGGTTTCCAAGCATTTTAAAGATAAGTACTGCATTGTGCTTTTGTAATACAAATATATATATAGTTCATTTACAGTAACTGTTATCAAATTTTTTGACAAACAAAAATATACGTATTCACTATTTTTTTCATTTTTTTATTCTCTGCATTAAAATTAGAAAATTATCATCTGATTCTCCTGAGCAAATGAACTGTATCAATTGGTAGGCCGTGAGTGAAAAATTAAGCGCCTCAGCCTAAAGGTTCGTTACGATCCTACACTTCACTCATAAATATTGTCATCAAAAATAATTGAAGTTAAGGTACAGAATATCATCTAAAACCGTGTCGGGCAGTTCTGACAACGACTATACACGTAATGCAAATGAGGTATTTATGAGGCTTATCATTATGAGGACAATTTGGTAATTGTTGATAATTAAATCTCTTATTGCTACTTATTTGATGCCTGTAACTCTTAGGATTAAATAGTAATTCAATATGTCGATTGCACATAGCGTTGCCAGACGTCCCGGAATCGAATTTTTTATCCCGGCCGAAGGGAAGAATCATTCCTTGACATACAAATGTTCCGGAATAGAGTGTATGATACTTCTAGAGATTTGATTATATAATCAATGAAATAATCAATGAATATATATTATGAAACGCTATGATTTAGAATACTTTGAACTTAAATGCTTCACAAAAGCTATAACAGAATCGACAAAACTTTTTATAATCATCGCTAAATAATAATAATAAATTAATTAGAGCAATGTAGCATGGCCAGACGTCCTGCAATGGTTGATACAATACCGGAATATAGCTCTGAGACCCGGCCGAAGAAAATAGTCATTTCTTAACATACAAATGTCCCGAAATAACGTTTATGATACTTTTAGAGGTTTTATCATATATTTAATATGATCATTGATTATATATTTCACTCAATACTTAAATTAGACTCGAAGACTTCACATTAGTTGTCAAAAGCTATAACATAATCGACACTAAATGACAGAAATAAATTGAATGTTGTCATAAAAAAGCGATGATTTGTACAAAAGTAAACTTTGGCTGATTTCAAAACATTTAAACAAATAAAAATCATATTAGGTATAAAGACTTAAAAACAGGTACAAAATATACAAATATGAAAGATGATAGTTGTCCCGGAGAGTGCCGCAAAAATTTGAGGAATATGTTGAAAAGTCAAGGATTTACACTAGAGAAATCTGGCAATGCTAACAGCACAATTGTATAAACATCGCTCTGTATAACAATTGCAGAGCAAGTTTATAGTTTTTAAATTCAGTTTATAAGTTGCCAATAATTTGTGAAACATTAATAGTTGTTGTGATGATTATAGTGAAACACTATTATTCTGTGACTTATTATTGAATTAATATTTAATAAATTGATAATTATTTAGAAATAATTAATAGAAATATTGACTGAAATGCCATTCACTGGAAGTATGCGTTTGAAAGTAGTTGAAGCGCAAGACCTAAAGCCGACTCAATTCTCAGTTGTCGTGAAAGGACATCTAATGTTAATCGATCCCTATCTTAATATAGCTGCTGATGACATACTTATAGACAGATCGTCTACAAAACAAAGAACTTTCAATCCCTTATGGAATGAATGGTTTACCGCTAATTTAAAAGAAGCTCAAAATCTTTTTTTGACTGTGCTTAACGACGCAGCCATTTCTCCCGATGATTTCGTTGCCAACTGTTCACTCTCTTTTGATGATATCTTGGCTGAAGAGAGTCGTAATGGAGTCCATGAATCTGATATTTGGATCGATCTCAAGCCCGGCGGTAAACTCCACGTTCAGATTGAATTGCGACCGAACGCAGACTTTAAAACATTTGCTATCAGACAAAAAGAGCCGAAAGAGTTGAAAGAGCGTCAGGGAGTCAATAAACGCAGAGGTGCAATGCGTAGACGTGTCCATCTTGTGAATGGACACAAGTTTATGGCTACAATTCTACATCAACCAACTTTCTGTTCGCATTGCAGACAATTTATTTGGGGATTAGGAAAACAAGGGTATGAGTGCAAAGTTTGTACGTCTGTTGTTCACAAGCGATGTCATGAGTTTGTTGTCATCAAATGTCCGGATTGTAAAGAAAGTACAGACCATTTGTTACAGTCTGGAAAACGATTCAGCATAAACGTTCCGCATAGGTTTCTCGTTTATAATTATAAATGGCTCACATTCTGTGATCTGTGTGGCTCTATGTTGTTCGGATTCTACGGACAAGGACTACAGTGCGAAGCGTGTCATATGAATGTGCATAAAAAGTGTCAAAAAAATGTACCAAATAATTGTGGTATTAATGCTAAAGTGTTTGCGGACACGTTGAAAGAATTGTCATTATCTGTGAATGAATTATCAAACAGTGGTAAAATGGAAAAGCCATCGATTAGCGAATTATCGAATAAATCGGTTTATGTGACAGACGGGTGGTCTCACACTTCGCCACTGCCAACAACTACTGATCGATCATTGAAGGATGCATTCAATAGAGAACAAGATAAGGCTTTGCAACAAGTTATCAATCGAACTGCTGCTATGATTTGCGAGGAAGGAGACAAAAAACTTATATATGGTTTAGAAGACTTCAATTTCATTAAAGTTTTAGGAAAAGGAAGTTATGGAAAAGTAATGCTCGCAGAAAAGAAAGGAACTCATGAGGTTTACGCGATTAAAGTGATAAAAAAAGATGTCATTTTGGAAGACCTGGACTGCACTTTGGCTGAAAAACGTATTCTAACTTTAGCTACAAAACATCCATTTTTAACTGCTTTACATTCATGTTTTCAAACTCCCGATCGATTATTTTTTGTGATGGAATATGTAAATGGAGGGGATTTGATGTTTCAATTACAAAAGGCCGGAAAGTTTGAAGAGACTCGAGCGCGATTCTATGCAGCAGAAGTCACGTTAGCTCTAATGTTTCTCCACAAAAACGGTATCATTTACAGGGATTTGAAATTAGATAATATCCTATTAGACAGTGAGGGCCACTGCAAGATCGCTGATTTCGGACTGTGTAAAGAAGGCATTTATGATGGAATGACAACCACTACTTTTTGCGGTACCCCCGGCTATATCGCACCTGAAGTAATTGAAGAACTTAAATACGGTCCGTCTGTCGACTGGTGGACATTGGGAGTATTGATGTATGAGATGATGGTCGTACAGCCACCTTTTGAAGGTGACGATCAAGAGGATCTTTTTTTATCAATACTAAATGACGAAGTTTTTTATCCCGTTTGGCTCACCAAAGAGGCCGTTACTATTCTTAAAGGGTTAATGACTAAAAATCCTGAGAAACGATTGGGATGTGTTGTGACTGAAGGAGGAGAACAGGCTATACTTAATCACGAGTTCTTCAAAGATATTGATTGGGATGCACTCCAGGCCAGGAAAGTCCAGACTCCCTTCCGACCTAAGATTCAAACAAAACGTGATGTCAACAATTTTGATGATGAATTCACAAAAGAACAGCCAATTTTGACGCCTGTAAATGAAGAAGTATTGCAATCTATAAATCAGGACGAGTTTATAGGTTTTACATTCACTAATGAATCATTTAATCCGTGACTTTACTCATCGAACCAATTGTTGGATCCGAAACACAACACAAATTCGGTCATATGCTTAAAATCAGATGTTTTAAAGTCAACGTTTTAAGTCGTCTAACGTTTAACTCTTGATTTTTATTATATAACAAAACAATGTGTCGTCTTGTAAATGATGGACTAAAAGATGTTAAATATGTGTTATTAAAATTGTAGTCATACTTATATCGCTTGTAGATCTCAGATTAAAATATCGAGCACTTCAATGATTAACTAATTATTATTGTCATTAATATTATTGTTTTGAAATTAGTTTATTTATGAATAAGTTTTGCTTTTAACACAATTTTTATCAAATGATTTTCTTATTTTTCGTATGAAAAAGAAAAATTTATGAATAACACATTCAGTGCATTATTTAGTGTTAGATTGAATTAAATTTGATCTATTTTAAGCTAAACTTTCATGAAAAACAAACTTTTCAACAAATAATTTTTTTGGACACACATTTATGAGTTTTAAATTTTCAAATCTTTTCAAATTGTCATGAGTCAAATGAAGTCATGCTATTTTCTCCTCTTATAAATTCCCTTATTTTCATAAACACTTATTTATTTTTAAGGCTTTCATTGAACTAATCGAAAAAACACAAATACACAAACAGTCAAGTAATATAATGTTTGAATCTTTTTAAAAGACAGGCTCACACGTTAAGGCATGCTTTTAATCATTTCTTTTTAATTTCTAAATTTAACTATCAATTAATTGGATAAAAAGTTAGCGATTATATACATATTTGTAAAACTGTTGTTATATGAAAAAAGGTAGAATTAATTAATTTATGGGACAATAAGTCTTCAGCCAAACGTCTCACTTCATTCTTCGATGTCTCAGAATCTATTAGTGATGACTTAAGAGAATAATTTTGCTTTTAAAATGATATTTTTTCTTTTTGAGAACATTATTATCGCTTAAAAGTTTGGATTCTCTAAACTTTAGTTGATTGAGTTGACTTCTCACTGTTTCTCGTTCCCATTCAAAAAATGCCATTTGTTTAATAAGTTCTGTTTTGTTCTGAAGATATCGTTCTTTTTCTGCCTGAACTCTTTCCAACTCATGTTTGATTTGTTTGAGTTCTCTTTTAAGTTCGTGAAAGTTGTGACAAAAGTTGCCTCTTTGTTAGCACTTTCTTGCAAAAGACGTTCTTCTTGTTCGATACCGTTTGTCGCAGACATTCTATGTCCATATCATGATCAAAGAACTTTGTCAGACAATTTCCCATAAAAATATAGAAAACAGTGATAATAATATTTTCCAATAGTATCTATAGGTCTAAATCATTATCCGCAACATTAAGTTCCAAAAATCTATTAATTTGAATCTTTTGCTTTTGACAAGTATTCCATTTGGAAATAGATATGTCTCAAAATCACATTTCAAAAGTATATTATCTGTTTCTATTGAAACATTTTTGGATAGATTTATAATTTGTTTGTCTTCAATGCCATTACAGGCGTGTTTAAGTATTACTCGAAAGTTATTGAATAGTAATGAGATTCCCTATAATTCTTCATTTATAATTTTAAGTTTTACATCATATGGAATAAATTTTTCAATTCAAACTAATATTTTTTCAGATTATTTCCAATTATATTGAGATATTTTGATGAAATCTCTAAAAGATTTGCAGTTCATTTCGGTGATATTTTTTACATGTATTTTATGTGATTTGAAATAACATTTAACTCAAACATTTTTCAATATTTCATTTATTAAAACGAAACCAAAGCTACACTTATAAGTTAAATATTTTTTTGCGTAAATAAAATATTTGAAATTAAATTCTTTATTTATTTCGTACATTATAAGATAACATACAAAACTTATGAAAGGCCTTCATATTAAACAAATAGCAACAAATTAAATAAAAGTTTATTATACTCCAGGACTACACTATAAGATTTCCTAAAACATAAGACCCAGAGTTCAGTTCAGTTAACCCTTTTATATCAGATTAAGGATTCGAACTCAAAGGCCACAAACTAACTGTTTTAAAGAATAAAAGGCTTGTGAAGGAGTGTGAATCCTTTAGGCTCAGAGTCTTTGTATTGCTTATGCCCAGTTTTATGTTTCACAATTATTGATAGTATTAATTACTCATTTCAGAGAACAAACAAATGCAGTGATTTAAGAATTTGAATATGAAAGTTTGGTCAGTAACTTTAGATATGCCCAAACATTAAATATCGTAATTTAAGTCAAATTTTATGTCAATTTGAGTGAACAAAATATTTTCTTTAAACCGTTTACAATTTGCATTCTACCCACAATTGAAAAATTAAAATAATTCATTATATAACACAATTGAACAGATTTTCTTAGTGAAAATTAATTTTAAAGTTTAATTTTATGATTAAATATCTGTAAATGTTGCTTAAAAATTTGGTAATAACATGAAAGAGGGAGAATATTGATAGATTACTCATTAAAACTTGATATAGTTTGTTAGCGCTTATTCCAAACCACATTCCAAAAAGTCCACCGATATAACAAAAAAATTCAATGAATGTCTGAATAGGTTTTTCACTATTGATAGTGAAAGGTTTACGGTCGTCCCAACTCAATTGAAGTATCGTTTTTTTAAATTTAGTTTCATTAGGATTAACAAAATGAGAGTATGGGTTGCCTATATCAATTATAAAATACTCATTTTTCACGCAATCAATTGGGCAATAGTTATCACAAATGTTCCGATAGTTGGCAATAAATTTATTCAAATGCGTGCAATTAGTATTACAAGAATTGATCACACTAAAATCGGATTTCAGTCGTTTGAATGAACTTATAGTATTATCACATGAACATTTTAACGTTTTCTCACAATAATATTTAATACACTGATGTATGCAATGTTGGTGTGATGATGACTTGAAAAATTGTTTTTCTACCGAATAATCGATGCAATTCGATTTGTAAGGAAACTTTAGGAACTTAAATGATTTTGTAACAATGAAAAACTCATTGATTAATTTATCCTCTATTTTCAGCCAGTTTTCGTATCCATAAATCGGATGAGCTTGAAGTGTGAAAATATTTGTCGAACTCAAAAATATTTTAACGAATGCTTTTTGTTTAAAATAACTTTTTTCATTAGAATATGTCTGAAATTTCTCAGTTTCATCAAACATATTGAAATTTCTTTTATAACGAAATAAACTTAAATATAATTTACTATTGATTTCCCTCAAAAACTTCAATAAATTCTTGGTCTTTCTCGTCAAAATTAGTTGTGGATCAATTGTACCACATTTTTCCAAATGTATTTCAAGTACGGACTCAGTATAGTTATTGCAATCTTCATAATTTCCTCCACTCAAAAGTTTACAAACGACATATTTCGAATTTTTCAAATATTTGAAAAAGCTTTGAATTTCATCATCTTGATCTATTTGAGTGATATCATAAGGAAGATTTTCAATTTTCAATTGTAATAAAATTGAAGGAATTTTTATCTCTCCAAAGTGAGAATCAATTATCTCGATTTTCATTCCAGATTCAAAACTGAGATAATTAATAGTTGCAGATGTTAAATCGATGATAAATATAACTGCCAGTGAAATGATTAAAAATTCCTATAATGAAAAAATTCCGATAACTTGTAAATGCAAATATTTTAAGACATTTGGATTCTTTCCCACATTCATTAACATATATTGTCTTTGGAATTAGACGATTGAATTAGAAATGAAGAAAAATTAATTGGAGCTATGCTTTATGATAATAGCAAATGTATATTATTATAAATTACCAAGAAAATAGTGTTAAATAGAAAATTTTTATCCCGAGAATTCCTTACAGCTTATTTATTTTCATAAATGCAGAATTATTGGTGAGACTCGGGTAGAACGTATTATGGGTATTCCGAGAATCCTAGAGAGACAAAAGAGGTGTCAATCGATTTAGCTCAACAAGAAAAAGAAATTACATCAAGGGCTGCTTCTGAGCCACTGCAACCAAAAAAACAGTCCTGACCCAGCTCCAAAAAATGAGCTCCCCCTTGAGAAAAAATTGAGATAGCCGTTTTATGCATCTTATCAAGTAAAGTCTTATGACAAGTTAATTGATGGGTTAGAAATTAGCGCCTGATGTAATTTACTTTGCTTGTCAAGCTGAATCGATTGATGCCCTTCAAGTAGTCTTAGCCCTCTTTAATTCTCATTACATCTTAGGTGTGGGTGGCCGATTTATTTTTTATTTATTCTTAAAAAACTTTTCAGTAAAATTTTAGTTCTCAATAGTCTCTTACTAGTAGAAAACTGGTTAATCTGACCATATCTGTCCGTGGACAGACGTCGAGTGGGACCTCTTTATGTTAATATGATGCATGCCTTTTACCCCCTATTATTGAGTGACTAATGGATCCTCTCATTTTTATTGGCTGTCTTTCTATGGGGACTTTGCATGAATTCTCATATAAAGGCTTTAGAAGATGTAACAAAAAGTAGTTCCACTCGACAGACTCTTACTATCAACCGTTATATAACATTAATATTGCAGGCAATAAAATTGATTAAAACGATAAAATAATTTGAAATTTCATGGTTTTTACTCGAAACTTGTAAAAAAGCATAGGGACCAAAGCAAACTTCTTCAGTGAACTTGAAGAAAAAGCAAAAGGAGACTAAGGCACACTTTTTCAGTTACTGATTTTCTTAGATAGGGCTACTAATCCTAAATCGCACGCAAGAGGTATGCATAGGGTGTACACTCCCAAAGATTTTCGAAACTTAAGAAGCAAAGCTTGGTCTCTCTTTGCTTTTGTCACTGAAATCATCATATATTCAATCAATATTCATAAATTTAAAATTCAAAGGGATAGACAAACTTAATTTTAGCCGAAAAACAAAATCTAAAAAATTTGGCGGAGAATTATTTTTGGGCAAAAGTCGTCATTCAAAACTAAAGAGTTTTCGGATAGGTGACTACCTCTCGAAAAATTTGAGAATTTTAATGGCAATATCCTCCTAAAGGTCTAGTAGCCTTGCTGCGCATTGCCCTATACAGACATCACCAGTGTGAAACTTTTGAATGGATTTTCAATTAAAATTTACCTTTAACTTGAATTTTTTCATTAGAAAAAACAATCGATTTGAAAAGTTGATAAATCCAGGCTTCCTTATTATATAATGAAGATGAATGAGTTTTGATAGAAGTCGAGATGATAAATATCTCAATTTACTGAACGATATTCCTTGCCATAGTCCCAAAAGACCTCCAAAGCTCACTAAATATTGAGCAAACTTCATATGAGGTCTATATTCCACCATTATATATTGTCTATTAACTCTTTCGAGTGTTCTAGTACTCGGGTAGTTAGTTTCGAAAATTTCATAAAACTCTTCATAACATGCCTTCGAACAGAGATTTATTAAATATTTTGCTTGTGGTCCGATAGTTGAATTATAACAAAATTGGCGATTAAATTTCGTGTAATTATTATTCTGAGTGACAAAAGCCAGTTGTTCAGTGAACTTTGGGAAACAATTTTTTTCAAGATATTTTTTAAATATATACTCATTTAAACATTGTGCTTCAGATTTTATCGCTCCTTTATAATCATTGCAATTTGTTTCATAAGGAGGTGGTAAGCGTTGGAGAGAAATTTTGTCATAATAATTCTTCAAATGTCCATTTATGTTATTCTTAACTATCGAGAATAAGTCACTTGAATTAAATATAGGTAAATGGTTTGAATCATGTAAATACATATTTCCATCTTCACTCGTAATGTGAATATCTCTTATATCTTGGAAATCATTGAAATTTTCATGCAATTGACTAAAATAGGTGTAACAAATTTTATCATTAAAACTCACTACCGAATAATTCACTCCAGATATATCATGGTAAACTCCTTTCCTATTTGTAAAACCAACTTTGTAGTATTTTTTATCCAACTGAATTTGGTTCAAATAATATGAGACGGTATGTTCATTAAATGTTTCAGTTGAATTTTGTTTATAAATTTGACATGATGTTCCATTTTTACATCCATCAGTATGTTTTTCAGGAGTTTTTAATTCTTTTTTGAGATCATTTATGATTCGATTAAGAGATTCACAGATAGAAACGGCTGGAATATATTCTAACCTTCCATTAACGATATGATCTCGTCTTGCAATTTCTACTTCCGCTTTAAATTCTAGATATTCTAATGTCAAAACGATAGATTGGTAGGCAAACAAAGACAGACAAATTAATTTCATGATTAAATGAAAATTTAAAATACGAAATTTATCAATGAAGATAAAAATTAAAACGTTTAATTTATAAAAAACGATGACAAATCGTGAATTCAAAATTTTTTGTATAGATTTCACGATGAAATTTAATTTTAAAAAAAACCAATGAAAAATATTTGAGAAATTGATTAAGAAGTCGATGCATATCAATAATTGCTACTCCAAACCAAATAGACACAATTGATCCAAAATCGGATGCAAACTGAATGAAAGAATATTTTGTGATCAATTCATATTCAAATATAGGACTATTTGCATATTTAATAGTTAGAGTCTTTTCTGAAAATATTTCACTTCTTGAATGTTCTAATTTTCCACGAAAAAAGACACTCAAATAATCAGAAATGCAATCCAGTTTACATTTTCGCGAACAGAATTGGCTAAATTTCTCCAAAAATGTACTATTAAAAATATTTTCTGGACAAATTCTTAAATTTCCAGTATCTTCATTGTAAACGATATGGATTTTAAAAATTTTATCGTTAGGTATGCAATCATTTTTCAATAAGACATTTTCGAGGAGACAATTATTGAAACAATCTTCGAATGCATATCTATCAGAAAGAGGTTTGAATACAGTCTGCCTGCAGTTAGTTTCATGAGGCCATCCAAGACTTTTCATTTCATTTTTGGAAAATATATAAATATTTTCGAGGGAATAATAATAATTCGCATATGTTATTAAAATTCTCTGAGAAAAAGATGAACTGAATATACTATTAGATGAATGGACGCTCAAATATATTAAATCTAATGTAAGAAAAGTTCGATCAATAATAAATTTTCGAAATCTTTTCAAAGGGAATCCAAAAACAATTGCATCGGATTTACTCATTGAATAATTTAGAAAATTTGTTGTTCTTTTACTTTTATGGAAAAAAGTAAAGCATTTCTCTTCATTATTATTTTTACTCATGTATTCCACAACATCTCCGATATATTTGCAATTATAAGATTGATTTGCATTTTTTGACATAAGAAAACAATTCATTAGTTCAGTCAAATTGGCGGTTACGTTGAAATAATTTCGAATTATGTTTGAATGGTTTTCATATTTCATTTTTCTCCAGAATTGACTTCTGTTTAGACAGAGAGTAATTGATGGCAATTCAACTAAATCTCTATTATAAACATTTAGTTTCACTTCAAACGGAAAACTTAAATAAGTATTCGTTATATCAATGACTTGATAAATAAGAGCAATTAAGCAAAAAATTTGAAGAATTGATTTGAATGAAGAAAATAAATTTTTATAAGACATAATATTCGCTGATTTTTGTTTTATTTTATCTAAATATAAGATTGAATGTACAGAGTGTACTGTAGCATATATTTGACTGAATTATTATGCTTATAGACAATATAGAACGAGAAAAAATGATTAAATGAAAGTAAATGTTTCTCAACTTCAATTTAATGCTAAAGTAAACATAATGTGGATTTTAATTTTTATAATTGCTTTCTGTTTTTCATGAAAGCGTATTTATTGATTCATTACGATGTGGTTCAGAGTAGCAGTTATTCATGTACAGTCTCTGTCAAAAATTATTGACACGGTTTTTGATTGTATTCAATACCTTAACTTCAATGATTTCGAGCGAAATTTTTTTTGAGTGTATGGTTGGTTGGAACCGAACTTTTTGTCTCAGAGACCTCCCGCTCGGTCTACCAATGGATACAAATAATTTGCTCAGAAAAACTTGATGAGAATTTTTGAATTCTGATATAAGGAATCAAAAACACTATAAAAATGATTGAATACGTGTATTTTTGTTTGACTGAAAATTTGTTATCATCAGAGTGACAGCACCCAAAACTATAAAAACTAGGATTTTCGATTGAGCATAACATTTTATTTCGTAACCGAAAATCTTCTAATTGGTATCTGTAAAAAAGGTTAATTAGTTTTATACTAGTAATTAAGTCATCAATTTTCTCAAACTCTTATCACAAGAGAATTCACTTTGTATTTCAATTTTATAGAAAGTTTTGATTGAGTTGAAAGGTTGGGTCGAAAATTATTTGAGTCAAGTTTTGTCAAAGGATTGAATGAATTTAATTTATAGTTGATTTTATTATATTGTAATTTATAACCATTTTATTGTAAAGAAAATCAAATCTTAAAGATGTGATCACCCTATATGTATTTGTAACCGTATTCTCCCGTATCTCTGCTTCTCTCCATGAAAAATACTCTTATTCCTTACTTTTCCACTTCAAACACGTTGAGTATCTCTTGGCTTTGAGTGCACGCATAGAAACTTATACAGAGTAAATCGATGTAAAAGTATTTTCATTGAATAATGTATTTTGTGTTTTTTAATGTATTTTATTTTTACTCTACTTGAATTTTCATAGCCAGTAATTAAAAACTCATGACTTTTTTCCTTAGCTTAAGTGTTTTTCATTATAATTACATTAAAAATGGGATGAAATAAATTGAATGTTGAACACATGAAAAAACATCAATTTCTATCATAGAATTGATATTAACAGTTGTGTGGAATCCATGAAACAGATTACAGTCTGGCCTCAATTTATTGAACCCACATTTACTGAATTTTCGATTTAGTTAAGGGGTTTCCGAAACACCGGCAACTTTTACGGGTACCTAAAAAGTTAGAAGTTAAAGAGATCGGATTTAATGAACCTTCATTTAGTGAACTCCTCGATTTAGTTAATGTTTTTCTAAATCACGTTTTGCCTTTACCTCTATTTAGTGAGCTTTTGTTATCAGTGAAACTATTTAAATAGGATTATAAAATCTGAAACTTGAATTTGTATGAAAAAACAAAAAAAAGAGTTTTATCATAGAAACAGTTCAATTTTTAGATTATTTATTACAAAAATGTCTGTTAAAAGAAGAAATAACAGTATGTAGTTTTCATAAATACTAATTCCTACTTTTTTATTTTTTTTATTTCCATTATTTTAAGCTGGATTTTCAGACATGAAAGCAGAAACTTTCTCTGAAACAAAAAATTGTTCAGGAATCGTTAGCAGTTTCTGTCGGAATTTCAGTGAGCAATTAAATGGACTTAAAGAAAAAGGGGGTAAAGTCGCTTATATTGTTTTTTGAAATTTTTATAAATAATAAGAG
>JAQFZT010001335.1:0-15772 GCA_034696325.1 Camisiidae sp.
TTTAATGTGTAAAATAGTCTTCAAAGAGAAAACAATATTAATTCATTCAATTCACAAATCAAATTTCAATCTAATTTCTTTAGGTTTTAGTTTATTTTCGAGTTTGAAAATGGGATAATTTTTTTGAGATAAAATAATTTAGAGAATTGAAAACAGGGTTTAATTTGGATGAAATGAATTTGGATGAAGTGAATTTGGATGAAACAAAGTGCTCCCTTCTATCACAACTAAAAGGACTTAAAAAAAGATTTCAGTGGCTTTTCAAAGCAATGATAGAAGACTAACGAAGTCAACTTTTCATAACTTTGTGCGCTTTGTTTGGATCTAAAATTCGTTTTAGACTTCAATTATTTACAAATAATTCTATAATCCATAATATTTCAAACTTTCAGCTGATTTAGAGTTTTCAAAGCTATTTTCCAATAGAAATTTCAATTGCAATAACAAGTTAACATCAAATGAAATTATAGCTTTGTTTCTTAATATTTTAGTTCATAAATTGAAAGTTTGTAAATGAAAATCAAATGAACTTAAGACATACTTCAAGTTGAAATGAACGTGATATGCATTTGAGAGGAAATTCTTAAAAGAAAATAATGGGATTCAAATTTACAAAAGATATGCTTCGAGTTGAAGAGGGAAATGGTTTTGTGATTTAGTTACCAATACTCACAAAAGTATCTATAAAATACTGAAGAATTGCAAATGTGAATGTGACTGCTATAGTGACATCTCTATTCGAGTCTTTCAGTAATAACTCTAATATAAACTACACTTTAAATCAATTGTATACTAAGATATGAGATGTCTCTATGTATGCATTCATATCATTAGCGTTTTAAGAGTATAAATTTCCAATCAATATATTCATCAATTTAAATTTCCAACAAATTTAAACTTCAAATTTTCCTTAAAATATTCACAAATTTTAAATAGAAAATTATTCAACTTTGAAAATATAATTTTAAAAACTCTAAATATGATAGAAATCTAAGAATCCAATCACTTATAATTAATTTAAAAATATTTCATTTGATTAAGGACTCAATTTTTGAAAAGTTTGAAACATCTAAAATGGTGTGGGATTTGTGAGAAATAGATTAGCATTTCGGGAGTTATTTTCAGGGGATTAAAATTATTCTTATGCCAGAAAATGTTTCAGTGAAGTCACTTTTTTCACATTAGATCAATAATTCACAACATTATGCATTTTTAAAAGCATTATATACCGGAAAACTCGAAAAAATCCTATTGAAGGTCCCTGTTATTCAAAACAGTAGACAAAATGAAGACTAAAAAGAATTTAAAATGCAATTTAAACTACAAAAACTTGATTTTAAATGAAACACATTTGCATTGTTAAATAAATAATTGATTTGATTTTTTAATTGATAAATGAGAACTGAGTTTTGACCATTAAAATGATAGAAACCAGGAAAGTGGGGGAAAAGTTAAATTTGGGAATTTCGAGTCTGAGAATTGCTAAATATAATACAATTAAGGCTTAGACCTCATTCCCGCTACTTTTTAAATCCTCTTAAATTCAGGACTTTCCGAAAATGAAGCCCTCGATAATCATTATTTTTGTTTAGATCTAAAATTGTCTAAAATCTAAAGATAGCTTTAAATAATTTGTTTTAAAGGTTATATAACAGAAACGATATTTTTCTTATCGAACACTTTGAACTTTTGTCTTTTTTCAAAAGTAAAGTTAATGCAAAGAGAAGCTAAAAGTCGATCAATATATGTGAGCGATTGATTTGAGACAATTTCTTTCTCAACCTCAAGAACAACAGTTTCAGAACAAATTTAAGAAAATTGCTTTTAATCAGTGAGCGATAACTTCACTTAAAGAACGAATAGAAAGAAAAATGATTGTTTAGACTTACATTCAATTAGAGACACTTAAATTTAAAAGGTTATAAAAGTTAACATTTCTTTTTCTGATTGAGACCTTACATATGAAATGGATTGATGTGACAAAATAAAAATACGGCATTACTTAAGTGATAGCTCAGGAATAGAAGAAATATATTATACAGAGATATATAAACAAAAGTTATATAATCTCATTATTCTTTTGTGACATAAAAAAAATATTTGATTAATGTTCGGATGTAATAAAATTGATTAATATTAAAATTTATTTTTAGCAATCAATAACAATCACAATGAATTTTTATGAGTTTCATTTTGAAACTTATTTTGGATATAAAAATGAAAATGTAGAAAATTGTCAAAACAACATATAATAAATGAATAGATTATTCAAATCTATTTTGTTCTGAATGCATACCAATGACTTTAAAACACAAGTCCTATTCTTTGAATTAATGTTCATCTTTTGCTTTGACTGACAAAAACATTTATAAAGTTCATGAATTTAATTCTCAATTTTCTTAATTTTCAACTGATTCTCGAATTTAAAATTTAAAACAAAACCGCCTGAAAGCATATAATTAAATAATTTGATGAAAAGAACTTTAAAATACTTATTTTATTAGAGTATTAAAGTTTTAAATCTCTGATGAAAATGAAACTTTATGACAAAAAAAATATAATTAATTTATTAATGAAAGTTTAGATTTGGAAAACATTTTGTAATAATGAAATTTGGTTTTGATTGTTATATTATAGGCCTAATTAATTAAGAAAGAAGAATTAGAGTAGAACCCGAGCTTGACTTCTCGGATAAATAAGTTTTTGAATTTGTTTGACTAATGCATTAAGAAGTTGTAACGAGTAAGAGAAGTGAAAATAGTAATTGAACTCAATTATTCATTTGGTCCCTCGAGCTCAGCAATACACAAATGCTATGTATTTCTAATGAAATAAGAGCATGAAAAACTTACCACAAACTCAAGTTTTGGTCAACACTTTAACCGAGTCTTAATCTGTAATTTTGAATAGAGCCTCATTTAACTGCTCTACAATTAGCTATGAGTACATATTTGTAAAACTACTTTAAACAAAATACTTTATAAATTATTAAATGCTGTTTCGGATTGAGTGCTTAGAGAAGTTAATTAAGTTTTGTATCCGAGTGTAGTTAGTATTTGCAAACAATGTTTAATGAGAAACTGCAACAGTGAGTATTTAAGGTATATTTAGATTCCAATGGGAATCATAAATGCATGCATCATATGGAACATATACAATATTTCTCAATGAAAATGCATTGAGAGGGTGTGTATTCTACAGATTAAATGAAGAAAAAGCCTCTCGAGTCAACAATTGAGCGTAAGAGAGACATACGGAATACAAACGAGTTATTCTGTCATTATATTGGAATTGGCGTCTTCTGAGGCAATTCTATGGATTGAATTCGGAAGTAATCCTGATAAGAGTAGCTATTTTGACAGCTTGTAAATGTCTTATATTTAAAAAATATTATTTTCCATTATTTAAACTTTCAAACATACGAGGCATGAAATAATAATCAGAATTAATCGAGTGAATAAACCCCAAAAGAATGTCTATAATCCATTTGTTTTATAACTTCAAATGTTTTTCCTATTTCAAAGTCATTTAGAAAGTTGGCGAACATATCAAACACCAAAAGTAGTTTTACTGATTAACACCTTCAGTAATGCCCATCATATTATAGTCCACTTGATTGGGATCGCAAATAGATATCAGCGGCGAAAAAAACAGAGTTCCTTTACTAATATATGTGATTTAGTATCATTTGAGTAGTGGTAAAAGTTGTATTTTATAGACTTGTAGTTACTCTAACTTTCTTCTTTATTCCCATGGGTGTGCGATAGCGTACAATACTTAACCCTATTTTCTCATTTCACCCCATGTTCTTATCACAGTAGTCCTCAATGCTTTCTTTCTATGCAATATTATCCTTTCCAAGTTAATGCAGATCTTTTATTAGTATCTTTGAGTACTGTTACATAAGCTTTAAGTGCTGTATTCTGTACTTTTCTATATTCTTTGATAAAAGCAAGTTAAGTAAACCGTCGAGAAAATGGCTTTTCGGACTCTAACTCTAACTTTGCGTTTCAGTTCTTGCGAAATATTTGGCAAAATTGCAATTATTCATTAGAAGTCATAAGTTTTTTATCATTAGCCAAATTTTAACCACGAATTTCATTATCAAATATTATATTTTCATTATCCAACTTTGACTTATGAGATCAAGCAAATAAAAGCTCGAAATAATTGAAAATAAAATATTATATAGTTTACTAGTTTATCCTTATAATAACTTAGCATAACATAGTGTACTGTACTGTAGACTGAACTTTATTTTTTAAACTTTTGTATTTGCATTACAGTCCATCCCGCTTATAGTGAATGGGTCGGTGCGGCCGAAACCGTTCACTATAACTAGGTTAGACTGCACTAAAAAGTAAACCATTGTAAATATGTTTTTAGACACCACATGTATTGAATCTAAAATGACAAAATATCATTAAACATGTAGCCGTATTACTCACTAAAAAGCAAAGGGTGTCTAAACTTATTTTCAATGGTAATATACTTTTTCTCTGAGCAGTTTTACTCGCTTCCAATTTTACAGATAATTTATGCTTAAATATTTCAGCCCTTATTATGCACAAAATGAAGATTAATGACCCTTCGATTCTCTATGGAATATTTTTTACGTTTATTATCAGTATTTTCAAAACCAAAAGCAAAAAGTTTCAATTTATTATCTGTTTTTACATTTAATAAATTTTACAATAAATTCAACAATTTCTTATTAATTTTTGAAAATTTAATTTAAATTAAAATTTTCATTGTTTGAAATAAGTTTTAATATTTAATAATATGATGTATTTGTCACTTAAATCACTGGTAACACGAATATAATTTCCAACAACTGATTATGAAATTTTTTAAAAAATGAGTTGTATTTAGAACCTGAAACTTATAAAAAATGATTTCTATTTATAAGTATAAGTATAAGTATTGATTTCTCAATAACAAGATTTGAAAGAAGAACTTTTATGTCATAATCTCAAAACAAGAATGCATTTAAAAATGTATGTACTATTAAAGAAGAAAAGACGTGTAAAGATCACGGAATTCCAGTGATGGATACAAATGAAACATGAGGCAAAAGATTGAATTTAAATATTTATGAGTAATAGTATTGAGTTTTCATATACAGAGGTATATAAGTTGATGAAGTAATAAGTTGCCAAACTCTAATAAATCCGTATGATTTTTGGAATGATAATATAAGTCTTTGTTTGTCTAGCTGTACTCATATCAACTGTTAATATAAAATCCAATACAAAATTTCATGAAAAGATTATATTAGAAAAATGCTGACCCGAAAGAAGTAATGGAAACCTAACATAAAACTGTTTTATGTCGATTATAATATATTAAATTGTTCAATATATAGATCACAAGAAGAATAGACAGAAAATTTTTCCAACCCATGCCTATATACAAGATTAAATTTAAAACAAGAGAGAAATTGTATCCAAAATTTATCAGTAACTTTTGTGCTAAACTTATTTTATTGACTAGAATTATAGTACTGTATAATGCTTTTAATTTAATTTTCATTCAATTTAAGTTTCAAAGATTTTTAAGTAGTTATGAGATTTCACTCAAGCCTGAAATCACACTTACTTGTAAGGCACATATGAATGCATTTAGAAAAGTTAATGATTTAACATCAAACAAAGTCATAATACTATGTTTATTAGAAAAATGCATTAATTAAAAATTGTTTTTCAACACATAAGTATTTTAGTATAATATTCCCATTAACTAATTTCGAATCGATTCTTTGAAAGCTTCAATAAAGTCACTAAGTTTGGCTCTAACAAGTAAAGTAGACCTCAAAACTCATGCAATTGAACACAAAAATATGCAGTACTGATGTATTTTAAAAATAAACTTAACTACAAACTGCATATTGCCTGTATAAATCATAATTCTAGATCTCTCAAAAAGTTTTAAATCGTGGGATCAACTTTGGAGATTTTTTTGAAAAAAATTGTGCTAAAATTTTCGCTCATTTCTCACATAAATAAGTAGCCCACCCACTAAACTTTAGCAATAATTTATCCGAGTTTAGTCAGATTATAAGTCGTTTTCTAATAAAATTCAATGCTATAACTTTTTACGATTGGCAGAGAGGCTTAACAAGAGAAGAAATTCTCAATGAATTGTGTTTCAAAATTCATATTCTAGTATCGATTCCGCTTATTCATTAGTAGTAGAGACCCATTTGAAAATGAACTCCGAGATGGGACTGCAACTCACTAGTAATCGGGATATGCATGTGTGAGTGCTGTAGTATTTCGTATTTTATAGCAAAAACAGAAAGTTTGCAGTTTCTCAAAAATATTCATACAAATTAGACTATAATATTGATATTAAATGAAAGCTGACAAGTGCTCAATAGATTTTGGAAAATCCTACACATGCACAGAAGGATTCCTAATGAACTGATCATTTGATAAGCAAGAGTGTGATCCAAATGATTTCAATGATGCAAAAATGACATATCACTAGATAAAGGAGATTCTAAAGATTGAATTCGATACTTCAGAATCGATCATGGTCAAATTCCTCGATGCCAGAAAAAGTTTATCCGTATTTTTGAGTAAGATTTGAAATTAAAGATTTTCGAGAAATAACTTTAAGAGAGGTTTATGGCTAAAATTGTACAAGTTTTCTACAAATGTTATATCCAACTGGTTGAGACATTCTCTTTTGTAAGGATTCTATTCTAATTTTAGAAAATAATTACCTGAACACACAATTATTTAAATTTTTTTGAAAATAAACAATGATATGACTAATTTTGGATTAATGATTGCTAAAATTTAATGGAATGTACCAAATTTTTGGCACCAATTTTTTCAAAAAAAAACTCCAAAATTGACTACAGGACTTAAAACTTTCTGAGTGATCTTGTATGAAACCTTTTTCGACAACATTTTATTATTTATTTCTGAATAAAGAAAAGTGTGAAATCTTGAACAACAAGTTTTTGCTTATTTTGATTTACTTTTAGATTTAATCTAAATTAAGATTTAATTTAGATCTAAAATTTAATTATAGGTATTTTGAAACAATTTATTCATAATTAGAAATGACTCATAGGTTTTTTGAAACAATTTCTCCGAATTTCGAGATTAATTGCTATTTTTGGAGCAAAATTTTTGGACTTTCAAAATTTGGACTCATGGCAGACTTGCTGAATGATATTTAAAGCTTAATACTATATATATAGTCTATACTGTAATTTTTGCATCTTATGATATTTGTATCTTTATATTATGCCAAATGACAAACTTAATTGAGATCATAATTCTGTACTATTTTTAAAGAAAATAGATTAAAAAAAGATTATTTAATCCAGATTTTAAAAAGTAATCTTTTTTTATTTTTGTAGAATTTCTGAGAGCAAGGCTGACAATTTTTTGGCAGTCATCACCTCAACTAAATCTAATTATTTTCATCATTCAAGTCAACTTCAAGGCAGAACATCCTAAATTCTGCTCTTTATTAGTTGAACACTTCACGGTCTTATACCAAACATAGTTTACATAATTGCAACTTAAGGCTAAAATAAATGACTTGAGTTTGATTGCTAGGCATTAATGTAACGCAATGTTGTATTTTAAGTATTTCTCTGATTCAAACCAAATAACTCTCTAATCAAATGAACAATTTATAATATTTGATATAAACTACTAATATAAATACATGACAAATATTTTTGTTGAAAAAGAATGTTAATACTCGGCGTTTATAAATATGCAAAAATGTTTCAACATTCAATTCGTCATCATTTCAATTACAATATTTGGTGAGAACTTCATTTCTTAGAAAACTTTAATAACATTAGACCTTTCATTGATTCTCGAAATCTTTTATTTCGTTCTCTTTGATTAATTCATTCATTTTGTTTATTTGATTAATTCTGTTCTGTATTTAATTAAAAAAATTTCTTGATCTCAACTCTTACAACTTGAGATAATTGTAAAGTTTTAAACCGAAAATGATATGTCCCATTAATTAATATTGAAATGATAAATTTATATTGTATTAATACATACTACACACCTATTTGCATGCATACTAAGTACAGTTACGCTTAAATGAATTGGATTTAATTACTAAAATATATACTTTATTGCAATACATCTTAAAGTTTTTATAATGTTAAAAGATGTCTTACATATATATTTTATTTTAACGAAATATTCCCGATTCATTTAAGCGTAACTGTATGAGCCATATTTGTTACTATCCCAAAAAGCAATCATCTCTCTAACTGATAGCGTTCATAAAAAGCAGCAGAACTTTGAATTCAAGATTCTAAATGAATTAAAAAAAAGTAATAAATTTCAGATATGAAATTATAAGAGAATATACTAGAGAATATCCGATGCGTTAAGCATATTTCAAATCTCTATTGAGTTTCTGAAATTACGCTTTAGTATATTCTGCATTCCATATCAATGGTATTATACTAGAGAGAATCAATCAATAAAAAAATAAGATACTAAATAGTAGAGTATATAAGTAGTAAAGTCGATAAAATAAATCAAAAATGGCTCGATTTACATGAAATTTGATCAATTATTCATCTAATTTTGCGCATTCATTCATTCATCATGCAATTTAAAATTTAAATAAATACATGTATAAACAGATACTTTAAGTGGTAATACTTTGATGGAAGTCAATTGGTTAGTTCACTTACTACACAAACATGCAATTAATCTAATGCATTAATTTTATTAAACAATTTATCTATATTCTGACTTTTGTTACATGATTAAAAAATTAAAATCAAATTATCATTATTAATATCATTAGTAAATGGAGAGCACAGCCGTAACCAGCTATAAATTGAGAATAAGTTTAACTTTTAGCCTCATATTTTGCCTCAAAAATGTCACCCAGACCTAAATTGCCGGTTACGGCACTGATGGAGAGGTAGTTTCACTCTTTTCATAGAGCTATTTATTTAGAGAAACACTTAAATTTATACTTAATAATGTATTCGTTGACTGATGAAAACTCGATTGAAGGAATGAGATTAAGATTGAAAACTGCTGATGAAGAATTTAGCTTTGTTTGAGGTTGAACACAATATTAAGTATTGTGTTGACATGTTATTTGTGCACTCAATTAATTATTTGTTAACATAAGCTCTCAAACTACCTGATAATAGCAAGAAAAACTCTTATGATTTCAATCATGAGACAGTCTTACAAATATATAAAATGTAATTTGACATAACATTCTCATAAAGAAAAGATTAATGTGGACAAGTCTAAGAAACTATGTTATTGATATTCTGTATTTATGATCAGTTTTGGCCATTAATCCTTTTCGTGAGAAAAATTCCAATCGAATGCACAAACATTTAGAGGAGAAAGGATTCAATTAAGATATTTGAGAGATCTAAGAGCTAAAGACATGTACAGTATAGGCTTTACTAGCTTTATGTGTTATACAGGTAGGCTTGACTTTAAATAATGTTTGTTAACAAAAAAAACTCATGCATACCATTATAACACTTTAAATCGCTTAATAATCACTATAAAATTCAATTTCTTCGCATACTTTAGGGATTTGGTTAGCTATCAGTTATCAATAAAAAGATACCATAAAACATATTTTATTTGACTGTATTTTATTATTTCATGTTATTTACTGTAATGAATTCAATGATAAGCCAGAGATTGACTCATCCTCTCATCAAAATGAAATAAAGCCTTAATATTATTCTTTGACATCACGTTTGCTTACTTTTATTAATTTTCTCAACTCTTTATTCATTCCTTCCATTGAATCTATACAAACATTTACTTCATTGTCACACATCTATTGGGAATAAAACTCAGAATCTAATTAAACATTAAAGCTAACTATTAATAACATTTTATCTGATTAATGACTAGTTACAGGAAACCTGTTTCATTGATTCTTAACACGACTCTTGTTTTTTATAGAGACTCATATTTTTGATATGTTTCTGCAATATTTCTAATAATTATATTCAAACTTAGAAGTTATAATCAATAAAACATAATATTAAATATGTTGGATAAATAGCCCTTAATTACCAAAAATTAAGTCATAATTAATAATTTTGCTATCGTTTAGTAAGCGACTAATGCATTATATTTTTAAAATTTTTTATTTTCATCTTAATTTTCCTTATTTTAAAACGATATGTAATGTATAGAATATCTGAAAAAGTATTTCTCATTAATAATATTTGAGCAGACGTTTCATACTTTTGATATCTCGGGCATAAAACCATTAATATAGTCATCAATTATTATTGTGAAGTTATATAATTTTTATTAAATTCTCATGTTATAATTACAAAGGTAAAAACGTTTTCCAACAAAATAAATGAACAAATTTATTCATTAATTATACAATAGCTTGTTTTGCTATCTAAATATTGCTTATATAGCATTTTTTAAGGCAAAAATCAAATAAATATTCCACAACTCAAGTAATTATCAAATTTTTTTAATGAAATGTTAATCCTAATGTTTAACCCAAAATTCCAACTTATTTTAACCTCATTCGCAAAAGCGATTAAATTTTCTGATATTTGATAAATTTTTCAACTGCTTAGAAACTCGTTAGTAATAACTTTAAGTTTGAAAATTTATCAAATAAAATATAGTCCACATTATTCTTCATTAAATGCTCTTATCTTTTATAGAAAATTCACAGAAGGATTGGTTCTCAAAGACAAAAATAAATAAAAACTTTAAATTCAATTAACTTGAATTAATTTATACATCACTTATAATAAAATTTGATAAATAATATTATTTATATCTTTGTAATGAATTTTTTTCATACGTAACAATGAAAACAAATGAATTTTTATGGGCTACCAATGACTATATTTCATTTCAAATGATGATTTATTAATAAGAGAAAAGAAAAGTTGAGTTTCATTCTCTTATTTTTTGGTTTTTAAAAAAATTTCAAGCCTTACACACAAAACTAAAGATTTGAAAAAATGAGATGAAAACCGAAATGATTCAACAGTTGAGTCGCTACTATTAATATAATTTTAGTATAAGTTTTTACAGCAAATGAACTCAATTGTTATTATTTGATGAACTTATGCAGATGCTGTTGAATTGATCAATTCTGATTAACCTAATTTATAAGCAATTGAATGTTATTTTATTTAGATTTATTCAAAAACTCAACCTTAACTCAAAAGAGCAAAGAGCTCACCAAAGCATTGAGTTTTAACATTTAAATATTTTCAATGACATTTTTGTATTTCCTTGATTTTGAAAAACGGTTTTCATATGAAGCGAATTGTCAAACCTAATCAACATAAAGATCTTTATCCATTCTAATTAATTTTAAAACAAAAAAATACTATATAAACTACTTTGTTTTTCAAGAAATAGTGGAAGTCGTTTCAAATGAAATATTATTGTAATCCTGCAACTAATTGCAAATTTGAATGGAAATTAAATTTTTCTGAAACTGACATCGTCTGACCCGATTTTAGGAACTAATTGGTTTACTTAAAATACAAATTGAGACTGTATTTAGTTCGAAAAGTTATTTTCTCTATTTATTAATTAATAAATTTAATTTATAGTTTGGCAAATGAATCATGATATAAACATTGTAGAGATAAAATATCTGATGAAAAATTGTTACATTGAGTGTTTCCACGAATCATGGAATCATTCAGATTATTAGGTGGAGTTCCTTTCGCTTATACAAAGTACAGCTACGAAAGGAAAGTTATGCAGAGATCTCTTCAGATCCAGTCATAAACGAAGATCAAACATAAGGGGAAACATACAAATTGTAATGTTAATGAGTAATAGCATTGAATAGTAGTAATGAGTATTAGCATTGGGTAGTGGTTATGAGTTGTTCACCCTTATGAATCCTCATGACTTGCTGAGTGATGGATACATAACTTTCCTTTCATAGCTGTACTGGTGAAACATGAAATTGCGTATAATCATAATTCTTGAATTAAGCACCATTTTTCAGTCAGAACATTACTGACTGGCCTGCAATTTGTTGAATAAGAACTTAATTTATACAATATTATTCAAGTACAGTTAGAGCCTTATAGTTTATTCATTTCGGAAATGATGAGGATTCATGAGGGTTTCACAACTCATAATCACTACTGAATACTTATACTTTACTCTTTCACATTTAAATTGATATCTTTCTCTCATGTTTCATCACTAAATTTTCCGGGATGTCTACATAACTATAAGTCTGTATCCCATGTATTATGAAATACAACTTATATTTATTGCTTATACTTTAAAAATGTCTTATTCAGTATTCAGTGTTAGAAATTATTTTCATTAATCTTATAAACCCATGGAATAACAATATTTATAACTCGACTAACATAAAAAGTTCTTCCTTAATAAGTTCTAAATCACTACTTATTCTAATAATAATTTATGTGAATAATAATAAATTTACTTTTCGTTGTAAAAATTGGATTCTCTTTTATTTGGAAAACTTCCATTTGATAACTAAAACTGTGATTTCCTTATTTAGCAAAACTACTTTAGTTAAATGGTTTACAAATAAATAGATAATTTGATTATTCCATGAATTCACTCACATTAATCTTTTCATTAGACATATAATAGGAATTTTCTTGACTGAGTCTTCACTTGACAACTGAGTCTTTAGCATTTTTTTCATAAGAAATCCAATTGAGAAAATGCGTGAACTTCTTTGAATATTTAGTTATTCAATTTATGTCGTGAGTTATTGTGTTTTAGCATAAAGATCAGAATCTCCTATCTCTATGTTATACTAGTATTTCAATGATTCCTTTATCAGTTGATTGTGAAAGTACAACGAACGAGAAAAACTTTTGGAGAGCACATGCCTCCTATCGCTCCACAGCTAGATATGGCACTGTATTAATGCTCATTTTTGGAAGAAGCTCAACATTTTTGTCTGCCTTTGATCAAAATTTAGTTAATATTCATGTTATTAGTGTACTTCATAGCAACTGTACGGGTGTGTCGACTCAAAAAAATTTTTTTTGATTAGTCTATTTTCCTCTTTTGCATTGTTTTTTCTGTTCGAAAGCTATTTCGAGACTATTTGTTAAAAAATTGCCATTTGGTTAAAGACATGATTATCAGTCGATGTGAAATGATAATCAAAGCGAATAATCTGAATTTTGCATATTTCGCAAACATCAGTTATGAAATTATTATTTTTATCATTTTATCGACCAGGAAAACTAATAATAGTTCAATAGTTTTAGCAGCAAATTTTGATCTCTTAAGCATAGTTCTTATTGATACTTCTTTTTTATCTAACATTAGAGTATAAAAATATATCCAGAAATATTTATACTTGAACTACCCTTAGTTATCATATTTTGCAATCTTGAAAAACAATTCACTAAAGCTATCGTATACCAAAGCAAATATAGTGTGCAAAAATAAACTCTACTACTCACCCAAATTTTATAATTAATATGAATTATTTTTTGTCATTTTAAAAGTTTAATAGGAAAGAGTTCAACTAATTAGCCTCAAAACATAATAAAGGTGTTGCTTTAATAATTTGAAAGGAATTCTGTAAAAATGATAGCTATCGTCATGTGTTATTAATTTACTTTATGAAAGTATAAAATTGGTTGAAGACGACATGAATCTAACATCGCGTTATCTAATACTATTATGTTCGCTAATATAAGGTCTAAACAATCTAAATTTTCACAATCATTTGAATTACATTAATGGTATTGTCATGCAATGCTTCAATAAACTGCTAACAAAAGCTGTGTATCTTTCGAGCTCCTGATCAATAATACACTCAATTGCATGTTTTGACATCAACTCTTTTTTTACTAGTGAGTAAGTAAGCTCTGAATCGCTACTCAAAGTTTAGTTGTGCATCAAATAGACTGAACTGCAAACAATCTGCAATAATATTTGAAGTGAGTTATGTATAGAGATATATCTCATTCATCCAGCACTGATGCTCGCATTCAATAAATTATATTTTGGATGAATAGCTAAATATAAAGTTACCTGAAATCATTTGTATAAAAGTCAGACCTATGAGTTTCGGGTTTACTTGGCTTTCGAATTAAGGCTATTCGATCACTAGTAAGCTATTTTCATGACACTCAACTTAAGTTACATGTAGATGAATAAATTGTATTAAGCAATGAATAAAATCTAATGAAAAATGGTTTTCATACCAGATGAATATGATAGAGGCATTCATATATAAAAGTATTATAGGATTTACGCCTAACTATTTGCCCATAAAGAAAGACCAAACAATTCTTTATATGGAGGGATGTATTAGAGGTGAGAATAATGATTCTGAGAGTTTTCCTTTGAGCAAAAGAGCAAAACTACTTAAAATCCTTATTTCCTTCAGACTGTTTCCATCTTATCCTTGAATTCATAAAAAGAGAACATCTTTGATTTGAGTATTTCATAATAAATTGATAATTTCATGGAAGAGAAAATTTATTTTTCTTAATGGATCTGTTTTTTTTGTAAACATTTTAACTCGAGTAAAGAATTTTTCTCTTTCGAAATACAATGAAATTTTTTCATCTGATTTATAAGTTAAGGGATAAAAACAATGAATTATAAATCAAAATAAATGTCATCATATCCTATAGACAGAAGTTATTTTTCTTCAACCGACTCTTGGGTTTTATTGCAATCAATGATGAGATCTTAAATTGTCACAAAAGGTAGCAGTCATTCAGAGTATGAAAAGGTTTTAAATTCTAAAAATATATCGCTTGTATTTCTTGAATAAAAAAGAATAAAAGAACAGCAGAAGAGCAAAACTTCTAGTTATGAATGAAATAAGAATCACTTTTATTAAAATCAGAATAGACTGAGTCTCATAAATATCAATTCATTCCATGTTTAAAAGCATTTAATTTAATTTATAACTGCATGAGAACGACAATCATTTATAAAACTTATCGATCATTAAAGTGATATTTTCTAATTCACAGCGAAGCCCTTTCTTTTGATTTATAATTGTTTGAGAGCCACACCTCTAGCAAAGTGTCTTCAAACCCAAACCACACCAAATCTTTATCAAACATGAATTGTACATCGAAAATATGTTGTCAAATTATTATTTGTATAACTAGGCGAACATCCCGAAAATACAGTCATTAATACAGATCAAAAATTTGGGAACACCTTATAAACCTTTTCAAAAATCATAAATACAAGTCTTTAAGTTAGTCACTGTACTCATTCAAGTATATTATACTAACTGATTGACAAATAGTTTGTTTATTCAAAAAGTCTTTAAAAGCGTTATTCATTTTAATCATTAAACGTTTATATTTTGAATAAATTTTTCAACTCAAGTCATCGGGTTTTCTTCTATTCTGAGAAATTATTGATTTATAAGCAAAAATTCATAAAAAAAATCGCTAATTATACTGAACCTAAGATAAGAATAAGAGCTTATTAAAAGTTGTTTCCCAAAAACCATTATAATATGATTTAGTTTTAATTTTGAGTATAAAAATTGTAATCTAAACTAATTTTCTTGAATTGAGAATTGTATGTTTGAAAACAGTTTCTAAGAGTAATGTAGAATTTGTGCTTTGAAATTGAAGTAAGGGATTAGTTGATCGTGTTATATAAGTTAGAAGAAGAAATATTCTGAAATGTCATATAGAGTTAAACTTAAGAAGCATTCAACACACCAAGTCGTCTCGCGGGCCAACCAAGTCGTCTCGCGGGCCAATCACATGTTATGAGGTGCATATCGAGCCACATCA
>JAQFZT010001336.1:0-15768 GCA_034696325.1 Camisiidae sp.
ACTCCTTTATCTAACTTTTGTGAGAGAAAATATACTTTTAATTTTATACTTTAGATTTGTACAAATGGTAACCTAACGACCTGTATATAAAAACTAATTCAAATCAAATGTCAAATTGACTCTTTTCACCAGTTTTATAAATTTGTAAAATTATTTATTAACTGAAAAAATGGAAACTCTGTAAAAATGATTGTGTATTAAAAGCAGTTTTAAAAACTATTTTTTGATTTCAATTTTCAATGTGTTTAAACCTAGTTTTTCATAAGTAATCTTAAAAGCAATCATTCGTTTAAATGACAAAAGTTTTGTTTAGATCCATATTTACTGATGAAGGAAATAAAGTTGACACCAAATATAGAATGTGTTGTACAAACAATAATTACAAACAGGTCCACGAGATGTTGATAGTGAATGCTTTCAACTGTTGATTGTGTGAAACTTGTGCAATCCTTTAACAGGGATCAAACAACGACTTATACATTTTTTATAGACCTCTTGCCCTCTATTAACAGATTTTATAACACTTGTATCTCTCTGTTTGAAGACGTGATTATAAACACTGAAAATTGTGAATACGTTACAAAGTCTGTAAATAGAGGGCAAGAAGTCTGAAGAATCCGTGCGCTGTTTCTCAGAGCTTAGTTATCAATTGTAATCTTGTATGGAGTGAATTCATGCCAATTTATAGATTATAAGAAATGATTACAAATTTGAAGATATAGTTTAGACCAGAATTGTTTCAAAACGAGACATGATTTATTTGATAGAGATGAAGGTGATTTCTATTTAGGAACCATTCCATATACCACTTTCGAGATGTTCGAGTTTCAAAGTCCACAAACTATCTCACAAATTCTTTTCTCGAATTTCACTCTTTTCTCGAAACTGAAACTTTCACTAAAAGTAGTCTTTTGTTTATCATTATTATCGACTTTAAACTTTTCGACCTTAAAACTAGAATATACCGAAAGTGGTTTCTATATAGAAATACTTGATGTTATCTTGGATTCCACAATAAAGTTTGCAAAAGTTTGAGTAGTCCTATCATTAATTTATGATAATTAAATGCAATTAATTTCGGAATTTCATAATAAATGAATTTTTCTCAATTTGTTCACAATAGGTTCTGTTCATTAATTAACTTTCAAACTAATCCTAAAGTAAAAAATTTCTAAATCTTGAACTCAATTAAATATTTGATTAAAACAATAAATCTATTGAATCAATTTTAAAATCGTGAACAAAATCAAATTGCAATGTTTGGTTGTAAATGAAAAAAGGCTGACATTTGATTAATTAATGATTATATAACCCTCAGCTCACAATCCAGTTATTAAACTACAAGAATTGGTTTTTGTGTTAAAGCACTGCATAATAAGAGATGGGAAGCGATATGAAGTCATAGGAAGTGACTTTCTATATAATTTTGGAAAAGTGTGAGCTTTTACAAAAAATAAGTAATTATTTTGGAGATCACTTTGAATTCGTTTCATTAATACGGATGTTAGAAATGCTAATTTTTCAAAAAGACCAGAAATATTTATTATGTTTAGTATTCAGTAAATTTACTTAAGTTTTGAATTGCTTGAGGCAATCACTGGTTGTCAACACAATTATGCTGTTTCATTATTGATTGTGTACATGTATAGTAACAATTCTAAAAGAATTATTTTCAAATTAATATCAATTTATATTTATTTTAATTTAATTTTGAATACTTATCGTTTCGTTCAAGAGAAAGTACGAGAGCTTTATATGTTTGCTAAGTTTAGGCACACTTTACACGAAATAAATCATAATGAAAAAGCACTTTTTCTCTTACTGTTATACAATTCTAGAGATATTTATCAAAGTGAATATCTTTCAGAGAATAATTAAATGAATAACTAATATAAAGTATTAATATTTATGATTTATTCAAATGAACTTTTGAAATGATAATGAAATAAGGTTTATCTGAATACTAAAATCAAAGTATAGGACAAGTTTAATAGGATCATAACTTAAGTTATAATGACTTCAAATACCACAGTTGTATATGGCTTAAGATTTTGGGAAAAATCTTTTTAAAAAGATGATTGATCTCTTTTGATTCATAGAAAGTTATTTCTTTCTGTCATAAAGAATTAAAATCCAATTATATTATAATAATAATAATAGAATATAGAAATGTTGATTAACTAGGATTCATATAAAACTTATCACAAAAACGCCGAAAATATTATTTCTCAAAACTCTATTCACTAATGAAACAAAAATACTTTAAGTATTAAAGATTGTGTCCTAACATAAAAAAAATTAATCTTTTAAAAGTAATTTATATTAATATCAATTTTGCTATTTTGAAACTTTTTGCTGAATCAATAACATCAAAATTGTTTTATGTTAAATTAAATTAGAAAATTTTCGGTTATTTATTCTCATTCTATATGTTATTAATTATAAGTCAATTATTACCATTACTTCAGTTATTTCTATGAACTTCTTGAACTGTAATGACATTATCTCACAAATCATTTTATGTTTAAATTCAATTTCATATTAACTTTAGCTTCAATTCAATATCAATTTATTATGAAAAGCTAAACCAGACAAGAAAAATGATAAAAAATTGCTCTTATTTTAATTGAAAATCAATATAACAGATATTCTATTAATAATAATAGAGTTATTGAAAAATTGTGACTTGAAGCGCAACTTAATTAAGTGAAGCCCATTCGTCACTTTTGCCAATAAAGGGGTTGAGTTTTGCAAATATATTGATAAATTATTCAAATTGTATGAAGTTTAACATGAACTGTGATTAATACGAATTTGAGTAAGCGAATATTTGAAAACTATATCCTAAATGCCTTCAAAATTACTTGAAAATATTTATCATATCCTACAGGTATGTCTAGTGTTTCCTTGATTATAACGTCTGGCGCTAAAAATGTTTCTACTAGAATAAAAAATCATATACGGAATGTATTTCATATTCAGCTATAGTTTTAATTAATTATTCAAGAATTTAATTATGAACAGATAGGAAATCCTTATCAGCGGCGGTACGAACTTTCGTCTCTTGACCTCCGAAGCGCTTTGACATTTTCTATGAAATTTTTTCAAATTTAGGTAAACGGAAAACTTTTACTGCAAAGCATTTAATGTTGGATGGAGTGAATTGAGAATGAAATAGTATCACATCGTTAATATGCATGTCTTTCATCATTTAAATTCATAATTAATCAACTATTTGTACCACGAGTTATAATACTGAGTCAGTTATAATACTTGTTTCATTTCGATTTAAAACTATTTTCGGCTGGTTTTTACCGCCTGATGTTAGGTTGGCCTCAGGCAACCATTGGTTATCAACACAATTATAGTGATTTATTAGTGATTATGCATTAAAACGATTTTCAGAATTTTTTCGTTAGCCGTTTGATATGAAATAATATTTATTTAATTGAATGTAATTTCTAAAATTCATGATTCTTTTAATGAGAATATGAAAGTATCTATTGATGCATAAAATGTGTTCTTAGATTAGATCTTCTTCTCGTACAAAAGATTGCAATAATATAATAATAGAGAACTATTAACTTATACGATGTAGGTTTCGAACAAGTTTTTTTGACATTGCTATCCGTGAGTTCGACGAATCAATGTAATTGTTTGATCTTACTTTCAAATGTGAGGAATCTCTAATATGTGGGCGAATGACAGTGAGAAACATTATGCTTCTCTTTTTTACATTAAATAAACTTAAATTAGTTTCGCTTATGTTGTAATACAAAACTAAATGTTATATCAAATATCGTCTTTTTATGAAAGCATTTTCTAAGGAAAGCCTCTCTTTTTTTCTGCCACTTTCGATTATCATCTCTGCCTAGAGGTCGGTACATGTTTTATAATTGTCAATACAAATTCTCATTTTCCACTTTCATTCAGCTCCACATGAATTATTTTCTAAGTCCACCGCTGTCTTCATGATAAGAAAATTGGATTCTCTTATTTTGAAGGCCTCACTAAATGCATTCTTTTATTTTTGAAGGCAAATAACTCGCTTTTCGCCAAAGAAGAGTTTTATTAGATTTTTAAAACACGAAATCTCTTTATTGAGAGCTTTTGTTTGAATGCATAGAAAATTTCGTGATAATGCACTGTTTGTAATTGTTGTTAATTGATTTTAAATTAATTGAGTAAATGCGTGAGTTGTAACTGTATTTTGTGAGTTATTAGTGTGTTCAGAGTGTGTTCAGAGTGTGTTCAGTGTGTTCACAGTGTGTTCACAGTGTGTTCACTAACTGTTTATAAGTATCTTAAGTATTCTAATTAATGATTATAATTATTCAAACGAATATATAATAAGAACTTTTGATGAAAAGTCATTACACGCAGGACTGAATCATGAGTTTAGTACTAAACTATCTTCAAGTTTCGCATAAATCATGAATAATTTCTTTTTATAATAAAATCATCAAATCCTTCCTGTATTTTATAAGAGAGAGCTCACGATCTAATCTAAGTCTGTCAATCATGTTAGTATTCATACATAATTTTGCTGATTTGTGACAAGTTATAGACTGAAAGCTCTGCAAAATATAACAAAAATTTGTTTCGATACTATTCTAATACTGAAGTTTAACTCAATATTCTTTAGACGTCATATAGAGCCAAAACTTGAAACTGGCTTTTGATTAACTTAGGGATGCAGTTGGGCTGGAGTTTGGCTGCAGTTGGGCTGCAGTTGCGAATAATTATCAAATGCCCAATACATGTAAGGCCGGTTCTAAACTATTGATACGATGTAAAAAGCAAGAAAAGTACTATTTTTGCCCTCAAGTTGAACAGTAATGAAGCAAAAAAAGCAATATTCTTTCACACTTAGCCGGTTTTCCTCATTAAAAAATATAATTACGATTTCGATTGATTGCTATTTATATTTATATGAGTAAAGTATTTCAAAAGTATTTACTTCTTCAAAGCTTTTATGACTTTAAAATCTTTATTTTTATTATACCCTTTTAAGTCTTATAAATGACTTTCAATTAGCATTAAATCAAAAAAGGGTTCTATTGGGAAAATATTTTGATTCAATTACGATTAAATATATGCTAATCTCACTTAAACGTGTCATAACATCACATAATTCGTGGCATATTATTCAAAAAGAACTGTGTTTTTAAAAACTGTTAACATTCAAATCGTTCAGTTATTTATTAAATATAATTTAATCTTTTGAGAAAATCTGACTCAACTATCAATTATTCTTATACTTGGACTGGAAATTTTTCCATTTATAACTAACCTATGAGATAAGGCTAATTGTTTATCACCTTTAATATTAAAACGTAATCATTATTAAAACGTAATCATTATTAAAAAGTTATAAAGCATAAGAGTGTTTATGAACATTAATTAAAATCCGAATCAGTAGTGAGCACTTTTTGTGCACACAATTTCCGATCTGATATCAATGCATACACAGCTCAATCACTAACATAACCATCAAATTCAGGAAAATAATCTCAGAATCAATCTAAAAGTTTTTCAAAAAGTTTCTTTAGTTGGACACTATTCTCAATCATGTTCGACAGTCAATATGAAGCTCAAAAATATTTATATTTAATAATCAAATCTTTCAAGATTTTGTAGTTGTGTTAACACATTCTCAATAAAAATTTTAAAAACTCTTACTTTCAAAACTTTGAAAGATAGTTCACAATCTCTGATATTTTCAGACAGAAACTAAAGTTACAAGACTTTGTTTAAGATATTCAGTCGAGAGTAGAGAGAAATATGAGAGAAGGAATTGTTTAGATTACAATATCTTTAAAAGTAATCAAGAGAAAGAATTATTTTTTTTAAAAATTTGGGATTTATATTCAATTTATCTGCTCTTAAAGGCTCATAAATTTTGATAATTTTCGAGCCTAAGCTTATGTACATCACTTCACCGAAGAATATATATTTCAATATAATCATTAAGAAATGCCAATAAATTGAAAGCACGAATTCTCACAAAACTGGAAAAGAAAGCCCTTAAATTTCTTTTCATAATGAAAACCATTTTTTAAAGTCGGTTGTCGTGAAGATCTGCAAGAATTTGCTAACGAAGTGAGTGGAAAAATCGAGTCGGTGAAGCGCAAAGCCTCTTATTTTGCATTTTTGTGTTTATATATGAAAAATACTACGATATGATCGCACTATAAGTTTCGCTAAACAGTTAATGCAATAGATTTTATACTATTTCTACTGACATAATGTATTGTGCAATTTCTATATGATGTATTAGACACGCAAACCTTAATAAACATAAAGATTTTAAGCTTATAATATAAATTGAAATGACATGCGAATACATCATTGCAAAGCATCTTATAAAACAATTCTCTCATTATATATTTGCCGAAATACTCAACAGATGCAAAACCAAAAAGTTTTGGTTTTTGAATCATCTTATTATCATCGCTTACAAAACGTAAACATAATCTTGAAATTTTTTTCTTTATTTAAGAATTAAATTTTCAATACAAGTAAATAACTATTATCTGAAAAGATTTTCAAATAATTTTAATGAATTATTAATTTACACCACTGTTAGTGAAGAGTTCTCTTTCATGCTTTCAAATTCGAGGTTCAGTGTATTGCATGTGAAATACATTATAGAGATGATTGTGATTTAACCAAATCCTATAAATCAAATTTATGGCGTAATTATCTCAGTGTCTATGTTTGGCACCTATTCTTTCTATTATTTTTTCGTGGGACCACCAGAGAAGTAATCATTTGGATTGACGCTTGATTTTCGTACAATAATAGACAATCTGTTCTCTGTTTCTTAGAATTACATCTTATAGTTGTCATTGCTGTACAGAAGCGAACCCCCTCTGCATCTCAATGTTTTATCATAATGAATATCGTCTCACGATTATGTCATTCTAACTCCACGATTGCACTGTTTTAGTCCAAAGTTTATGCATAAGATGTTGCCAATCGTGAACATCTCCAATGTCTCCGACCATATAAGAACTTGGTCTCATGTTAGAACTATAGAGCCATTCTCTGAGCCGTTTATCATCGTATGCATACTTTAAATTAAGCGGAAAGTGTTGAATATTCAGACTGGCGGTGACGATACCGGTTAGGAAAACATCATCAATTCTGAGCACAGGTTGTATTCGATGCGCTGCTTCATAAATATCATATATAATATCTAGTGTCAGAAAATATGCAACTCCTGAACAATAACTGGGATAAGTATGATAAGGGTATTCATCAAAAGAAAGGCTCCATTTGCCAACTCTTTTTGGTAAAGTTCCTTCTGGAAAGAGAGAACAGGCAATTATGTCTCGTGGGTAGTAATTGTCAGTTGAACTATAAAATGTTTCCCTGAGAACTTTCACAGCTCTAAAAATGTCAATAAACGCGTCGTCATCTGCTTTCATAATAAACTTTGTTGTATTGCAGAAATGGAGAACCCATTTATAACTAGTTAAGTGTTTATAAGTTAAATTCTGGTACGAATCGATGAATTTTGCTTGAACTAAGTCTCTATTGAGGTTATACTCTCTTTCTAATTGGTCTTCAACTCCAGTATCATTGACTAGACCTAATATGAACACTACTTTTACTTTATATCCATTCACATCCTTTAATGAGCCCCAAGTTTTTCGAATGACATCTCGTTTTATAAAGTTTTTGGGCGATGAATGCACTAATGCGACTAGAAATGGTTGACTAATGCCAGAAGTACGCGAATCACACATATGTGATCCGTTTTTGATAAAATCAAAATCATTGATGTCAAGCAACTGATGAAAGCTGACAGAAGAGCACCACTCATTCACTTGAAGACCTGTTGAATTTCGCCTCAAGTGAAACACTGACTTAAAGGGTTGTTCTAACACATTATGGGAAGAAATTGGCGACGGAATCGAAACTGATTTGCGATTAGATGTCGATTTGCCTTCCAATTGATTGTTCTGTGAATTATTGTCGATTATTATGAGGAATAGAAATAGAAATAGAGGCACAATAATAGCCAGAACTGCTGTATAGCGTAACCATCTTTTAAACCATCGCATCTCACTTTCATGCTATGCTATGATAGACCAAAACTCACTCCAAACTGAATGTCATATCTAGAAAAAGCGAATCAGAATATATACCAAAAGGATCACATGATTCACATTCAATTCTTTTATGGATTCATAACTGCTGAAACACATGCAATTCGTGATACACTAATATTAACTATTTTTAGAGCCAATAACTTTTTTAATACTACTTCAACTTCAGCACAACTTATTTATGCGCGTATTTAACGGACACTTATTTATTGAAGTACTTGTTTTTTCTTTATTTTTCTGCCTGACCTCAACTTTTGGTTTATATGAAGAAGTAATAAAGTTAAGACCGAACTCACAAGAATCCAATTTCAGTTTGTGAGAGAATGTGTGCACTTCAGGTCTACAGTACAGGTGAGCTTAAGGTGAACGCCCACATCATGTACCAAATATACAGTACAGAAGACTCACAGTCAACATGAACTAGTTATGAGGCGTGACTCACTATTCTTGGTTTCTAATACTCTTTCCTGCTTTGCATTAACTGTTATACTATTGAATATTTATAAAATTTCGTTGATTTAAAATTAACAGCGGTTGGCCTTACAGTACCTCAACTTCTTTAGTGATTAAATCACATAAACCAATGGCTACAATATATTTTATTAAAAATAAGAGAATTTTCTATAGAGAACGTAAAAGCTGTGATTAAACTTATTATATAAATCATTTCTAAGCTTATCCATTATACAAATCACTTCTTTTTTCCAAGTATTCAACATTTTGAGTTCAACAGCCGATTAGCAACATTTTTTAATTTTCAAATTTTAACCTTTCAAAATATCAGTGCTTAAAAAGCATTAGAAACTAAAACTATGTGTTCATTAATGTTATCGTAAGTGTTCATCGTGTTGACTATTTAGGTAGTGACAGATGTGAGAGATAGTCACAGATAGTTATCAACTGCAGTTGAAATTTCTTTCTTCATATTTCTCCTTATAAAGTGAAGTCAAATTTGTGAGACATACTTACGAGTTGACATGATTTGTCTGTGTCTAATGCTAATTCTGTTCATTTTCACTGTTTGCTCAAGTTTATAGCTTTAGGTCAGCCAATGGTTGGTCTTTCAGACAATGAAAAACTAATGCAATACTTGTTAGATATAATTGAGAACTCAAAGTGAAGGACGTATATTATTTTCTCCTGACATTTAAGGGTGAATTGTCTACTTTTGAGTTGTTTTTAAAGTTGTAAACACTGTTTACTAGATATCAAATTAATATTTTATTCAACTTTTTGTGTGTTTAAGGTTTTGAAACTCAAACTCTATTCTTCAGTATAAAAACTTATTTATCTTCTGTCGCACAAATAATAACTTTTTTCTAACGAATTGAAGCATTGGTTTGAAAGCAAAGTGTGAAAATCAAATTTAAAAGTAGTTTTAGTGAGACCTGAAACTAGATTTGGTCGAACTTATGATTCTATACCTAATGAATCCGTGAAATGCCTGAATGGACAAAACAGAATTTATGGAGTAGGAAATGTCATTTTTGGATCATTAGTATAAATCTCTTGATAAAAAATAGTTTTCATAGTTCAGAAGTTATTTATATGAATTATTTACCGTTTGAAAGTACAGAAAAGCCGGTAGTCTATGGATTTTGAGCACTGCTTCACTAACTGTGATATATGTCAACTAATTGAGTTGTGCCTATTTTTTCAAAGGCTGAGAAAAATAATATAAAATTCAAATAATCATACTTTAATGATATTATTTCTAATGATAAACAAAGAGCTCTATTAGAGCCACAATTTGTCACTGCAGGTATTCTTCAATGCATTTTTCATATGCCAGACTTTATTGATTACTATTCACTCATATCCCTAACAGCAAAAACTATAATTGTTTTCAAGCGAATACAATACAAGTTCCTAATTATGTGTATAATTTGCGATTAGCATTAAAGAAAAATTCATAATGCATTGAAACGGCAACTTCATAGGGAATCTCAAGTATCATAACAACAGTGAATAATGAATAGTTTTTTATATCTTGTGAAATCTTATACACAGTATAAATTTACAGTATAATAAATTATTATAATACAGTACTGTATAACAATGCTAACGATTGCATGGGTGTTATTGGCATTTTTTATGTGAATTAAATTGATTGCATTGCCATTAAATTAGTATAAATTTTAAATATTTTGTTTCAATCGTTTGTGTTATACAATAGTTCCTCAATTAGTCAGATCATAACTGGAAGATTGATTCGCAACAAAAATTTCTTTGTTTAATATCTACAAAGTTCAAATTTTTATCAAGTTAATCAAAGTCCTTATTCCTAATGGTATTTATAATGACATGATAAACATCATAGGTATCAGATATATTGATAAAGGAAATTATTGTTCAAGAATATTGTAAACCTTTCCTGATGACCAAATAAGTAAGTTATTTGCATACCTTTCTGTTATTTGCTATTACTATATCATAATGTTTTTCCAATTTAATAAAGCAATTCACAAGAATGTATACATTTTATTATTTAATCATAAAACTTGAAGTATGAGTGAAAATTGAAAAAATAGCATTTATTCTTACTTCAAAATGATCTCTTCCGTGAGAGTCACATTTAAAAAGTCATTTACAAACGCGTAAGTAAATGCTTATACATTAGTGATGAGCAAAAAATGTCTTTTTAATACTTATTTCAATTGTAACTTCACTTTTATATGCCTTCAGGACTAGTATTGATGTTGTTGTCGGTTTAACGAAACAGAAATCTCTCTCTGATATTGAAATATAGACTGGTTTTAAGTCAAACTTGTGTATCGTTAAAAGTTCTGACAGTTGCAGATTAACAGCAAAAAGTAGGAAGAGATAAAGAAATAGAGAAATTTTTCATATATAATAAGCCCATACTGTATACCACAACACGCAAATGTTAGCTTATTTTGATGTTTTGATGGTCACACGTTTAAATCCATTGAGCGGTCACTCACCCAATAAAATCTCTTTTGGCTCGCAATATGATTATTACGGTATGAACTTATTGTATAATACATTTCGTATAATGTTATCTCTAATTGATCTCCACCAGTACTACTGCATTCTCAATGCATTTCTTGCGTGTGAGAACCAAGAAATGTACAGAACATCACTTTATTATCAATTAACAGTAGGAAGAAGTCCTTCAATATAAATATTATATACCGAGAAAAACGTTAGACCACTTTTAAATTCCTACTTTAACTACTCTCTAATGTCTTATGTTAAACAAAAAAAATTTATTCCCAATAAATTTTATAGAGGAAAACTTCCATCAAATAGAGTTGTTTATTTGTTACTTTTTATTTTATATAAAAAACTTGGACTAAAACTTGAAACTTCCGCATTCATCACTAGTGTCTGATTAGATTGTTTTTATATGTCTTATTTAACAGCTTTTTTATTTAGTAACTGATGGCTCAGAACAGGATTATTCATGATCGACAAGACCATTGTTAAGTCATAAATCGCAAATAATGGCATTCAATCAATGCGTAGCACGTCTTTAATACGAAACATTTAATACGGACGTCTTGTCTTCAAATTTATATCAATATCAAGTTCAAAATCAAAGTCGTCTCAATCATCTTCAGTTCATAAAAAGAGATTTGAATTTATTTAGAATTAAAATAACTTTAAAATAACTTAACTTAACTTAAAATAACTGATTCTCATAAATGTCTCAATAAATGTAATAAATTCTTAAAATGACTTTCTTATAATTTGTGTGTTTGAACATAATTTTTAAGAATAAACTTGGATTTATTTATTTTGAGATCACTTCGAGCTCAATTACATGAATTTAAATTATATGAAATATAATATGAAGTGATCAACAATAATATGAAGTAAATATTTCGAAGTAAAGACGTTCGTAGTAAAGACCTCGTATCGAATCGATGTATTAAGAAATTCTAAAACTTAATGCCATAATGTTTAGAAATGCTATTATTTTATACATTGAGTGTCAGTTTGAGATACGAACTTGTTTTGCAATATAAACTAAACAGTTATTGTTTCTTATGCGGCGCTAACAATCCAAATGATTTATGGCATAATTTGTGTCTCATATTCGAATCAGAATTAGCTGTATTCAACTTTTATAACTGTAAATAAAATAATAATAGATAAAAGTTGTAATAAAATGTTAAATAGAAAAGAGAAGGGTTGCAAAAAGGGTGCGGAAGATTATAATGTGCTATTGAGGGAGTATTTATAGTATATGATTGAAAGGCAGTTTATTTTCATTATCTTCCTCATAATTACCATTAAGTTAAAACTTGCATTACTTGATTGTGACATTTTTCGTGAATAATTCGCATGAGATGAGAGATGAGGAACACTATTATCAAATAAATACTTATTAAAGGATTTTAAAAGAAATGCGATTCACTGTATTGATGGAATGCCATTGGCCTGAATGACCACTTATGTGATGCGCCACTGTTTGATGTGCGCAATTAGATGTATCTGCACTCCAAACACGCCATTCAAACTTTTAGTAATGTTTTAGATGATAAAAAATCAATATCGCCTCAAGCATTAAGACTTTTAGTAAACAGCAAAAACAAACTCCTAAACCATTACATTACAGGTTAAATATTGGATGTTTAATAAGTTCTAGAGTTGAAGGACTTGCGAGTGAAATGTGAATTTTCCATAAATACCTTTAATACTTAGAAGTAAATATGCATTCAATGAAAAAAATTTTCATCACGATTCGCTTCACACCTACACAATGACAGTAACATTTTTTTATATAAAATGTATATTTTCTCCAATTCAAAGTGCTTTTTAATGTACAAAAGAAAACTACTATTTTTACATTCATTGCATTGAATTGAGAGCACTTAATATTAAGTGAACGTTAAATATAAAGTAAAAATGAAAAGAATTTTTGGTAATTTTCAAATTTAATACTTAGTTTTGGATTACAATATAGAAAAACCGCTGTTAAATATCTAATATATTTTTCGTTTAGCGGTAGAAGAAAAAGAAATTGAAGCTGAAAAGAGTTTAGCGTTAACATTATAGTTGGAATGAAGCAAAAAAGTGGTCAAAATTTTAAAGTTAGACTGTATTTGAGTAAAGTTTGAAGTCGTGACGCTATAAGAAGAAGCTAATAATTGCCTTTTGCTTTAGTCACTGCCAATTTTAACCACAAAATTGTGACTCTGAAGCAATGCAGAGAAATTGTAAGAAGAGAATAAAAGTATACAATACAAACATTAGATGCACCAAAACTATTTGAATACTAGTATTTTTTATAGAGATCTTTCGATATCACTGATATTAAACTCGTGAGACCACTGACAGAGAGCAATGACAATATAAGAAACAAAGAACTGCACATAAAAAGAGATAAACGAAGGGTAAGAAGAAAAATAAAGGATAGTATGATTTTGTTCGCTCCAATAGTAGCGCTCTAGTATTAGATAGAATAAAATAATTCTGACATTCGGACAGGCAGTGAAAATTGGTCTGTAATGCATGAAATTATGAGGCACCAAAAAAACAGGGAGATTATAGCTGTCAAAGTTGTAACTTATATTTGCAAAACGAGAATAAAGAATGTAAATGAAGGGGAACTTAATATTCAAAGTCAAAATCCAAATAATACCACTTCTTATGTGAGGTATAGCTAACTAATAGAATGCAAACCTTGATTGAAGTAATGCTGATTCAACTTAAATAACTTATTTTTCATAAAATGATCCGTTTTGAGGTTTAGGTGAATAAACTATTCGGAATACATGACATTCTTAATAACTCTTCAATTTCCTTATAATTAATCTATTTTTCTTCATCACTTGAAACAAGATTCACTCATTATTATAACTTGTGATAGTATTCGTGCCATTTTATAGAGTTTTTCAATCTATAAAAGTGTTTAATTGTATTGATAGGCTTCGAAATTTTGGATATTATTTAATAATATTTAAATTTGTTCCGTTACGAGTTTAAACATTTTCTTAAATCTGTTGAGTATATCCTAAACTCAAATTTAAGTTATAACTCATCCAGAATTTAAATACATCTTTTGCGCTCAAAAGAAACTAAAGATCAAAGCAAATGTATTGTATGTGATTACATCTCACTGAATATACTCTATATTTATTTTCTTATCAAGTCTAATAAATTATGATAATTCCAAAATAAGCATTTTGAGATGGGATACAACCTTGAAAAGCTCTTTCATACAATAATGAATAGGTAAGATGCAAATTATATGTGCCTTTTATTAGCACCTCATTGTTGGTATGATATGAATAACAAAAAATAGCGCAAAAAATCTCAACAAGTTTTCGTCTGAAAGTTTTGCTGATTTGGAGGAAAAATACTTCTTCATATTTATGAGCTTTTCATTGAAGAGCAAAAGCTAACATTAGTCATAATGCTTGTCAACGAAGCCCGCGAATTAAAGCATTGACAGTGACTGATAATGTATGCCAGCAATCAAACTATTTTTTCACAGCAGTTAACTCTATGAGATCAAACATTTAAATAAATAGAGAACAAATTGTTGTATTTCCACTCCATAAAGCATTGCAATTAGAACTTCATTAATATAATTATGTTACTTAAATACCAGTCAAAGAATGATAGCTATCATTAATTTATTTTGAAATAGAGAGTGATTTGAAATGGGATATCATATGAATAAGAATAACGAGTATATTATTAAAGACAAATTAAAGCAAATCATGATTCTCATAGTTATTAAGATTCTTATTCAAACAAAACTCGAATGCAGTGCTTAATCATTTTAATAATATCTCAAATTGTTAACCATTCAGTTCTTGATTTGATTTTAAAAAACTAGTTTTAATGATTAGGACCACCATAACATTGGTTTACAAAAATAAAATCAAAATGCATTTGTGATCAGTTTATGAGGAAAAGTTACTCAACTTTTAGATTGATTTCATAAAACTACTCAAGTTTTGTTTCTCGCTATAGTTTTCAAAATCTGAGACATTATTCAAAATAAAAAGAATTAATTTATTTGATTACGAATTAAATCAATCAATAAGATAAAATCCAGATATAATAATGATAACTATTTAAAAACTCCAGTCATAGAAAGGGTTTGTTCAGAGTTTAAAACGCAAAACAAAAAAGATTTGTAATAAAAAGCTGTGCTTTCAAGTTGAAATATATATATACACCCAAAATGACTAAATCTGTCAGCAATTATTTACTTGAATTTTGTTCATTCTTAATGCATTCGTGATTAAAACATCATTTCAGAGATGGTTGTCATCAATAATGTAAAAAACTCTAAATTAATGAGAGATTACGACACAAGTTATGAAATTATTTACAATCAGTTAAATACTAGTGCGAAACTGTTGGCAAATAAACTTATATCAAAAGATTTTCGCTCAAAGTTTTTAACATAAATTTTAAAATTTTCCACAAAATTTATTTTTAGTTGTAAAATCTCTGACTATCTCAAAGTGAATCTGAATTTTATTTTATTCCTCACAGAAGAGTAATGTCTGTATTCATTGCATAATAAGATTCGAATTAATTTAAACACTTTCTGTTACACGTTTTTAAAATTAGTTTATTTAAAATTTGCATTTAAGCATATATCAAATTAATGCTTATTTGTATAAACTTAGGGCTTAAATTTTGTTTAAATTTTGTTTAAATT
>JAQFZT010001337.1:0-15764 GCA_034696325.1 Camisiidae sp.
ATGAATACACATGCAATTTAATGAGATTGCTCGAGCTTAAAAACTCATTCTACAAACCGGACTTCGGAGTTCGTCAACAACTTTGTATTCGTATAAACAACTTAAAGCTAGAGCTGGGTATCGGGTCTCGATCAAAAAAATTTATTCTCGAGTTTAGATTGAAGACTCGCTCGAGTTTGATCTCTTTTTATCCTATGTTTGGTAATGAATTTTTTCAAAATAGGATCTTTTCTTGTCGAAAATCTTTTAAGCTAAACATTTTAACACCTGATTTAAATTTCAATTATTAAATCTTAACCATTTCTAGTCTATTAAAATACATATAATCAAAAATATGTGCAAATCCATTGAAAATAACAAATGTTTTCTCCCTTATGCTAAAATCGAAGTAAAATTACTTTCAAGACTTATTTCTCGAAAATAAGTTCAATAATTAAAACTCAAGGAAATGAGAGCTTATTTTCAAAGTTTCTCTTAAAAGCTTGATCTGTTTTTATCAAAAAATAAGTAAAATCAGAAAATGTTTCGAACTTTCGTAAACTCTTAAAAATAAAAACAAGATGAAAAATGACAAATAAGTCTAGAAATTATCTGATTTTCATTTAATTTCATTTATTAGTCAAATGTTTAATAAACTGTTTAAGTGTTTGATTCATCAAATATTAGTTTATGTGTTGATTATTATCGATTAATCTTATGATTATTTTACCTATTTTTAAATCAGAAACAGATATAGCATTAATGAAAAACTTTGAAAATAAATTAGTTTAAGGTGAACTTCTTCTAAAAAGACATTCACGTATAATATGAACTTAAGTCGCGATAACTTTCCGTTTGATATAACAGTAAAAATTGATTGTTGAATAAGCGATGCCTACGCACACTGAATGCTATTAATCAATCGTAGTAAATACTACAGTCTAACCCCGTTATAGTGAACCATTGTTTCAGAACTCAATACAATACAATAGAAATTGAGAGCGTTTACAGTGAATGCCGGTTATAGTTGACGGTTTCGGCCGGCACTATAAGCGGGATGGACTGTATAGTAATCGAAAAACTCAAATAAATTAACATTATGAATATCTTGACCAGTCAAACAAAAATTGGTAGTTTAAAAATGATTGAAATAGTTTAAGCCTAAAGTTATGGATCAGAAACTATGATTATTTCATCCAATTTGATTGATTGAAGAGCAGTTGCCTAACACTTTAAAATTATATGTCATAATACATCATTTTAACCATCATTAACCTTAAGAATCATTAAAGTGTTTTTACCCATTTTTATCTCCATTTCTGAACATTGATTTTTAATCTCAAAGTTGTGTTTGTGTTCATTTTAAGAATGATGTATTGCTTCTAAAATATTGTATTAAAATTATCGAATAATTTATCTTTATTTCAAAGCATTTTCCAAGAATTAATTGACAAAATCTAAATTTATACAAAATTGAATGTAAATTTATATAATAATCAAATTATAGAAATTTATTTTACACTTCATGAATGAATTTATTTTAAAAGTTTACAAAATAGACTAAAGTTTGTTAAATAATAGTAAGTGTAACACAATATCAGTTTTGAATGCCTAACATTAACAATACATTTTTCTAAGCAATTGCAACATCTTTGATCCCAATTGAGTGAATTTAATCTTCATTCATAGTGAGTATTATATGATTGAATACTCGAAGCCTACCGGCAATGGACACAGGGATCGACTTAAATGATTGGGTGATTTGTAAACTTCTCAAAAGTACAATACAAATACTTGACTTTCTCGTAAGCATTACTGGACAGGGATTTCAAAAGGCATAAATTGGTTTTGTTCTTAACCCAGATTTGACCAAAAATAATTTAAATACTTGTATTGCACTCAAACTGTGCAAATGTAATGATACTTTGATGTTCTTGATTCAAAGCGTGATTAATAGCTTTATCTGTTTATTTGATTCATAGAATAATTCGTAAAGTAATCGTGAGATGGATTTTGTTTTTAAAATGTAAATTAAATGATGTTAAAAGAGGAAATAAAAATTAAACAATAACACAACATAAATGAACAACAAATGGTCCCAAATGGGTTTGGGTTGTCAATTATCACCAAATTGCCGCTGAAGACGGAAGATCAATGTTTATTTGTGAGGAACGACGGGGTTTGGAAGTGCCTGAACCTGAACCACTTGTTCCAATCGTATGAATCGGACTTGAATTCGTTTGTGTCATACCATTAAAACGCCTGAGGAAAATAATATTTTAATTTTCATCATTTATATCTTGATTTTTCTTTTAATCTTATAGAAGAGACAATCCAGAAATCATATATAAGTATTCATTAATGCCATTATTTACAAAACTTATTCATGTCTTTCAAGTTTATCTCAAAAGTTAATCATTGGTTTGAAAACATGAAGAATGGATTTTGGAATAAATTGTATAATAAGATATTTTTCAGCATCTTTTTTGTCTTTTATACTCATTATTCAAACAGAACTAAAAAATGAATAATAAAACCCTGTTATTAGTTTCTAATCTGATTCCATCCAATGATATAGAGTTTAACTCTTTTACGAATAGATTAAAATATTCTTTCAGAAACCTTATTAATAAATGAAGGATAACTGAAGGAACTCAAAGGAAATAAGATAAAAATTAATCGATAATTAAAAATTTGCAATTATTATTAAGAGTTTCAAACCTTTAAAAGTTAATTTTATCAGTAATTCAAAGATAGAAAATAAGTTGAAATAGGGTTTGATCTCAATATTGAAGCAATTTTTTATGTTCAATAAGATATGCTCAAAAGGATTCTTTTGAAAGAATAAAATACTTTTTTGGATCGATAAAACTGACATTTCGTTCAATTCTCATGGAATGACAGAAGAAAGTGGAAAACCATTGATATTTTTTGGTCAAAGGTTCCAATGGGTTGCTGTGATATTTTGATTAAAGGCATACCTTTGCATAGAAGTGGCAGAATTCTTAGGCCTAAATGCGACGGAATTTTGCTCTTTAGCTACTCTTTGCTGTTGCTGAGCAGCAAATTTGCCAAAATTGTGTAGTGATATCGCTCTCTTGCCATCAATTATTGTAGTGCTAACATCACTGTCTTCATCTTCATCTCCTCTCTGATAGCCATCATTAGAGAAGCCTTCGTTGTTTTCTATATCGGCAGTGGTAGTGACTGTTCGACTGGAAGTCGCGTTTTCGTTAATTGTTTCGAGAGTGGTTGATGTGGAGGCATCGCTTTTAGTCTTTGCTAAAGTGTTACGAGTGCCTGTACTGCTTTGACTACTCAGAGGCGGACAACATGTGGTTTCAGTAGCGCTCGAATCTGAATATTATACATCAATTAGTTAAATCATTTCAGTTCATCGTTCATTAAGTACGTACGCACTGGCGGGAGAGGGGGTTAAGGGGAGGGAGTTAGGGGAGGGGTTAAGGGTAGGGAGTTAGGGGAGGGGGTTAAGGGGAGGGAGTTAGGGGAGTCTGAAATAGACATTTTTGCCTACGTACTTAATCAACGATCCTTTATTATTGTTATACTTACTTGTAGTGGAGGCCGACTGATGCGGACATGCGTGTCCATTGGGCAACGGGGCACCGATTAGATGAGCGTCATTACCCACAAAGTATCTATAAGGGGTGTCGTAATCAACTTCTAGTATAGTTGAGAACTTATTAGGAAATATAGTATCAACTATAGTAACCAGAGCTCCCACCACTACAGCTGTTACTCCTATTTTGATTGATTTTTTCAACAATTATTATTTTATACTTATTGTCAGCAAAATTAGAAGTTATTTTTAAAACACTTATTCATTCAAGTGGCTGAATAACAATTATTTACAACAATAGCGATAAATCAAACTTTACTACAAATAAATGCATAAAACTTTAAATTTGAAAAAATCTGTTCGTTTTTCAATTACAGTCTAATCCTGTTATAGTGAATCTGCTTATAGTGAATCCCCGCTTATAGTGAACGATTGTTTAATATTATATATTACTCAATACAATAGAAATTGTTCACGTTTACAGTGAATGCCGGTTATAGTTGAGGGTTTCGGCAGCACTATAAGCGGGATGGACTGTAGTCTATTAGAGTTTTATGCAAACAGTATTGCACGCCCAGATAAATCAAATACAAAATGTTTTGTCATAACTGGAGGCCACTAACCCTTAAATTCGTCTGTTCTTTACTTAAAACTTGTTCTCTCTCTCTCTCTCTATTTATATATATTTCTGAAGTTTTTGAAGCGTCGACCGGTTTATTCATAAGCATATTATAGAAAAAAGTATCATGTTGTACAGCAAATAAGTTTTATAATCAACAACAAGCACTCCGTTCGCGTGAATATACTTAATAAGGAAACTTAAATTCATTCAATACTACTTCGAGAACTTCTAAAAAAGATTTTATTTGACATTTGCTCATAAACAGAATCTTAATTTCTCTGATTATGTGCGTTGAGAACAAACATTTGGAGTCACTTTATCTCTTCTGTGAGATAAACTTGAATTTACTGAAGCAAATCATTGAGAAAGGCATTCAAAGTCGTTCTACATTTTTGAATTATCGACATTCAAAATTAAGTGCAATAATTGTGAGCATTAAAGATAGAATTAAAGGCAATAAATATAATAAATTTCAATAAAATTAATAGTCGTTGAAATCGAGATACATTAAAGATAAACATTCAATTTGAGAGTCAGAGTGAGATAAAGTTAAGGATTTTTTGTGAACAGATGTTGAAAAACACACAACTCATTCGTAATGATTCAACCAATTATGAGTCTTAATGTATTCAAAATTAATTGAAGGCTTTTTCTCAGTGGAAATATGATTGATTACAATAGTTTCTGGACAGTTAATTAATTTTCTCAATAAAAAAGCTGATACTATAAAACATAATTTGCATAACAAATTAAAGTTCATTGGATAAAGTTTTTTGTATAAATTAAAATGAATTAACGGTTGGCTCGTGTGTGATATATTTGCGATATAACAGCGTTTCCATCATTTATAATTAATAATGACTTTATGCGTACTCCTATTTTGTTTTTATTTTTAATCAACAAAAATTATATTTCATTTTTAATAGGATGAGTCTCTCAATTGATATTATCTGTGAGAAAGCATGAAATTGGAGATTAAATCCTCATTTCCCTCATTAAAAATCCTTGTATACCGAGTAATAGTGAGCATAACAGAAGTTATGTTTATCCTTAATGTCATTGAAAAGATTTGACAAAAAATGATTTAATGACATTTTGATCAATGAAAAAGACTACTAAAAGGTTGTAATCTATGTCCAGACATCAAACACGGACCTCTTTTAGCTTTAAGTGAATGCCGACCCAAAAACCTGACTGTAAGACTAGATTGCAATTTGTCATTAAACTATCTGAAAATCTTATAATTTTTTCAATCAGTTTGAATTTCAGTCAAGAGAATGTGGGAGAATAAGTGCCAAAAATTGTTTGTTTGCTTTTGTTGCGAACAGATATGGCCATAAATTACTGTTAAGAAGTTGATAGATTCTCACCTGCGATGAGCACAATCCAGAAACACCAGCCAAAAGTGAAAGTTAAATTTTCGCCTTCGAACGGTATAACAAGTGGCTTACGAGGCAATAGCAGTGCATAGATAGCATTGGTGAAGAGCATTACAACACCCGTGATTTGCATAGTGTAGGCGCCATAGCGAGGCACTGCACACAGCAATACGTTCATTAAAATCCATGTCGAAAATGCGATCCTAAATAACAAATCAAACTCATAAAAAATCAAAATCGTGTTCAAAAAGATTACATCAATTAAGGCAAGTCCTTCGCTAACTTAATTCAATGACAATAAAGTTCCTCATGTCCCACATTTGACAACACATCCATTCAGTATTATTATTAACAACCAAAAGTGACATCAATAAAATGCATTTATAATTATAGTTAATTAATTCTTTTATCAAGTTTTTAGTCATTATACTGGTATTGTTTTCAAGAATATTCTAACAATAAGGTTATTCTATTTTCAAATTATAACTAATTGGGACCTCAATAGCAGAAAATTGTCAAAACCTAAACCACAAGGAAAGTTGGTTTCGTCCAGATTTCAAAGAAAATATGAAAAACTATACTTTATTCATATTGAGTTCAACAGTTTAATTATAACTGTTTATGCAGTCACAGAATTCTTACTTATCTATTAGCAAAAGGAAGTGTTGTAATACAAAAGTTCTGATCAATTAAATCTAGTCAAGCAATACTTACAGATATAATTAATACAGAAAGTATTGGTTGAAAAGACTTTCATTAGAGTTTGTAAATGAGATCTGATAATTGAAATTCTATTCATTTATTGTTAAACAATGTAAAAGTGGAGAAAAATTGCAGAAATGTTGGTGTAATAGGTTTGTGACTTTGATTAGATTAGAGCAAAAACTGAGTAATTTTGTTATTTACACTTTTTTGATCAATTATACAAATTGTATAGTTATCGAACACAAGATTAATTACTCTTGAAATGGTTACTATACGTAAAATTGAATGTCAATTTCGCTCATTATATTCTATTTCAAATGTCAATTATTGTTTATTTTGAGTCCAAGGTTAACATAATTGAAATAATTCTTGTCTACAATAGGAATGTATATTTTAAGCCAACTTATTATATCTATTTTTTGTGAATTAACTAATTAAAAACCAATTTCTTTATCCCAATCTATACGCTCTAAATATTATATAACTAAATAAAAGCAACTTTTTAAGAATATCAATATCTTGATAACGTTTTCATTAATTTAATTCTTTTTCTAATTGACTGATTATTTTTATGTAAACTTCAAAATCAATTTTGTTCCACTTTTTTTACTTTTACTTTGAAATAGAAGTGAATTTAGAAAACTTAAGCAAAGTGTATAACAAAGCACATATGCCTTCAACTTTATCTGAGTTAACATTTTAATGATCTTAAATTCAAAATCAAATTCAAATGAGCCCACAATAATAATGTCAAAAATGAAATGTTCATCGTTATGAATATCGTTCATCAACAGCGAACTCGTGAATTGTTAACTCAAATTTTTTCCACTTGTTATGCAATGTTGTCAAATAAATGGGACATTAATTCAAACCTAATAAGTCACTCATATATTATTGTTGTTTTCCTGATGTTTGTAAATGTTTGGAATGAATTGTGATTTGAAGTGATGCTTACCATAACAATATAGTTGAGTAGTAACCTGCAAGTCGATAGCTTCTTCCCCAGCAAAACCCTTCACCATCTTGACTGAGATATTCGGCGATTGTTAGAATAGGGAATGGCAGTCCTTTAGCAAGTGCTGTTTGGAATTCTTGCTTCATTTCTGTCGCTAATTATACAAATTTGTCAAATACTAGTCTCTAAATTATATCTCAATCCTAAATATTAATTTACATTTAGGTGTTAGTTTCAAATCAGAATCTCATTAATGTTGAGTAATTAATTTTCTAGGGATTTTAGACAACTTAAAGATGATGTTCACCGCAAAAGTTACATTATTCGCCTGATTTGAATAATGAGCTACAAAGCATTCGTAAAGCAGATGTAAAAAACTTTGTTTTGGAAGTTTTACTTTCCCTTTTGAAGATTGTTAGTTAAGATTAGAGAGTTAGAGCACGTTTTGCAACAAGTAGGTCGGAGCCATGTAATGGCTGTAGAGGCAAAGTTACATCACGAATGGCAACATTCAGTTTAATACTTTTAATCCAGAGATTTTGTTTTATTTTCAAATCGCTTTAAGGCAATTCAAGACTGTCAATCATGCTTTGCGTGCCTTCAACTAATTTATGACTTTCCCCTCATTCCAAAACTAAGCAAAATAATGTAACTTAACTATTAATAGCATTATCGCCTTACGCAAAAACAATGTTCATTTGATTGTCTAAACAAAATCATAGCAAAGCTACTAGAGTTCAATTTGAACCAAAACATTGAAAGCATTTCAGATTGTCTCACATGATATGATGAATCGAATACTAATAATGGATAATTAGAAGGAATTGCTCAACATTTGTTGTAAAATGAAAGAAATTTTTCTTTTGATACTCTCAACAATATGGAATGTATGCCTGTCCTACTTATATCATTATTGTCTCACATGATTGTCGCGCTAATTATACTTAACTTCACTATAATATTGCTTATTATAATGGAATTACTGTGTCAGCAATCGCAATGTCATATCTATTTGGTGACAACCTTGTCATGGATTATCTTATACTAAATTAATGGCTTTTCAATGTTTTTTATGAAGAAAATACTCAAATATTTATCCGATTTTTCATTTCAAGCAATTTAAGCTAATTTTGAGCTAATTTGAGTTGGATTTGAATGTAAAAATGAGATCATATATACATACGTCCGATCCAATAGAACCTTTCGTTATAATTTATTTCGTCGTTTCTCCTGTGAACGGGTGTCGCTGTGAATGTATCGAAAGTCGAAAATGAGTATTAAATAGAGAAATGAAATGAAACTACCTTTCAAAGTAATATTGACGCTTTGTAGGCCGACTCTCACTCCAATATCAGCAAATATTTTTTCATTTGAGAACGCTCTATAAGGACTAGATATTGAGGCGTGTGCTACGTGCCAACTCGTGCCAAAATTCGCAACTAAATTATCATTCAAAAAGTCTAATCAATAATTCATGGTTTAATTGTCATTCAAAAATCAACAAAAAGTCTAATCAATAATTCATGGTTTAATTGTCATTCAAGTCCTCAAGTTTATATCATAGTTTTCTCATACTTAATATGCTAAATGTGCTCAAAAATCATAAGCACGTGTTAATCAAATTACAAGGAAATATTAATACAAATTTTGAAGCTTTTACTCATTATGCAATTGCTTTGAAGAAATGAAATTTTTTATAATGAAATTGATAGCAGTAAAAAGACTTGATTTTGACTCATTTCAATCTTTCTTGAAGCGTTTCTTAGCTTTGGGTTTTGAGTGTTGCAATTCATAAGTCATTCATGTTTTAAGAACAGAAGTTTGTTTTTTGAAAAATTTATTTTCCAGTTTCGTTACACCTAAAAGACTAAATACTATGTTATACAAGATGTACATAAAATGTTTTATGATATGGGACGTTGCCTTACAGGTGGCTGAGAAGCTCTGAGGTTTGGCAGGGTTTGGCTCAACTTAATTGTTGATCTTTTGTTGCTGTTGTTCTCTTAACTTTCTAAATAATAACCCCTCACAGTTTTCTCAATATTTTCTTTATCTCTAAACATTAGTTTTGTATAATAAACAAAAAGCTTTTCTTAACGTTGCGAATAATAGCCCACTTCATATAATCAACACCATTGAGGGTATTATACACAGTGTGTTGATTCAGCAATCAGTTACATAACTTTGCGAATAATTCCGCCCCTTTACATGCGACCGAATTTGTTATACTGTAAATTTAATCAACGGAATAATGAAATTTCACATAATTATAAGCCTTAAAGTTCAGATTCAAGATTAAAATACTTTCTGCTGTAAAATTAGTTGCATTTTTATATTTACTGTAAAAAATAGAAAAACTACTTCATATGGTGAATGAGTTACTTATTTATAATAAATGGCTATTTTTCATAAAATTCAAGTTTTACAAAATCAAAAATTTGCGATTTATATACATTTAGAATGAGTAAAAAATCGCAATTTCCCTTAATTTTATAATGAAATGGTTTTTATCAACTCTAATAACTATTAGTTAAGCAACTTTTAACTGTCAAATTTGCAATTTCATTAGTATGAGTGATGAGAACTTAATACAAATAACTTATTTTTTGTTGAAGTTTTTATCACATTATTATTTTTAAATAAATAACAATAATTAAATGAACTGAATCTATGACCTGAAAACAAAATGACATTTTTATGAATCATAAATATTATAACTGAGAAAAGATGGCCTAAACTTAGGAAATGGTAAACAAAAAGAATTGTATCGATAGGTTGAGCTCTATTACAGAATAGGTAATCGAAATGTAGCCCTGTATGCATGTCTTCTAACTAATCATTGGTAATGCACAGCGAAAGCTATGGCGTGAGATTTGATGCATAGCTAATAGTCAATTGTTTGACTATCAAGTTGTTGCAGAGGAGATACTGACAAATCTAACTATTATTTTACATCTATTAGTTAACGGGTGAGATATTTGATGTGGATATAAGTTTTTCATGAGAGAGAACAGACATAAGAAATTGAACTTAAACGAGAGGCAATTTCTATTCGATTGCTCGCTTTGGCAAAAATGTTGAGAGACCTCAATTTCGAAATAGAAAATAACTTATAATCATCATTATTTAGTATGGCCGCCAACTTGACGGCCTGTTTGTTAAATTATTGCAACCTATTTAAAAATGAGTAAATTTAAATTGACGTTAATGTGTGACTAAAAGAGTGTGATAGTGACCACTTTGGCATTCTTTATCATTAGTAAATAGTTAGTACTATGTCTTCAATGAAATTGACACCTATTTATAAATGAGAAACGAAACATGATTTCCTGTTAATAGTATTGAATTATTAAACGTGATAATATAGACCACCCACTGATTTAAATAAATACTAAAGGCTGACAATAATTGCAGGTCATTTACTTCCCGCAGCAATCATTCCTGCGGCGAATCCAATGCTTTACCCTTTCATTAATATTTTCAATTCATGTTTTACACGCTTCCGAGTTATTGCATTTACTCGACAAAGAGCTTCCTGTTTCTATCGTAACTTTTCATCTTTTGTTTCTCAAAAATATTTCTTATCCTTCAATCCAAAAACTAATTTCGAGTCATTTTTCAAATTAATTCTTTAATTTCATTATATTATAGTTTATGCATTAATTAAAACTTCTAGAGTCGTATTTTATGAGAAAATTTAGTCCACACTAAAAATCATAATTAATCTTTAAATCAGTAGTTTTTTATGACTTTATGCAATTATTTTGTTTAACTGTCTCATAATTGAAAAATGCAAATAAATAATTATTTATTATTAGAATTACACACTTAACGATTGCAACATGTAATTCAGATAACTTTAAGTTAATAATTTTATTAGTTTTATAACTCAATCATATGTTATACTGCTATTACTTAATCATAAACTATATTCGAGTTTTCAGTCTTTTAATAAACCCCTTAAGCCCGAAATTTGATGTAAAAATAAAAAATGATTTACTGAAATGAAGAATAAAATTAAATCTATTTCTATAATAGCGATTGACATTTTAGATTAGATTAGATTAGATTTTCAGCGAGTCATTGAAAGCAAATTATTAATATTCAAAGTATTATGCAATGAAAGTCATCCCAATCATAACGAATTTATAAGAAAAGTCTGAATAACAAATCATATAACTTATAAAAAAAGTTTTTGAATTGTTACAGAAGTTTTTTAATGTTAATGTAATATTAAGATGACTTCTGTAAACCTTTCAGATTCAAAATGCGTGAAAATATTTGAAAATCATGTGAATTTCAGAAAAATATTCAATACATATATGTTATTATGAAAACTGATTCATTAATTCTTCAATAAAACTAAATCAATACAAGCTTTTACAAGAGATTAAGTGAGAAACTAGATGTAAAGCAATTTTTAAAATCTCATAATTTGATAGGTTTTAAATACATATCATATAATCGATTAATATTAAAGAAGACGTTTGAATAACGATTTGAGAAATAAATTATATGATTAGAAAATAAGGAAAAACTCTTGAATTATGGATTATGTTAAATATTTATAGTTAAGGGTTTAAACTCTTCCCAATTCGCTTCAAGTTATTGAACTCAGTTATGAATTCTCTAATATTTTTCATCCATTAATTTGGATTTAAATGCATTTTTGGAAAATTTAATTTGAAAAACTTATTTACAAAAATCTCAAATCATCTGCAACTTTATATAAAGGAAAAACTGGAATAACTTATGAAAGAATAGCTTCACTAGAAATCATTAATAAAGTGAATTCAAAATAATAAACATAAACATAATATGATTGTAATAAAGCTAATAATCATTGCGAAATCAATTAAATAAGTTTATTATTTGTAAGCAAATGGAAATTAGGGGGAAAGTATTTTCACGAATATAAACTTAATTGAAAATATTATAGCAAATTAAAACCTTTTGCAAGTTATGAGAAATTATCAGCAATTATTACATTCAAATTTGAACCATGAGTTCAATAGATAAGAGCTTTTAGTTTGTTTAGTGATCTATAGCTTGTATTCTTTGTTAAAATTTGAATTTTGAATCTATAAATTCTAAAATAATTCAGAATAAACAGGATATAAATTAAATAAACAAAATAATTCAATATAAATGCAAATATTTTTGCTTATTTTTCAAACTTTATTATTATCTATGTTATCAAAATTAAAAAATTCCAAGTTCTTAAATTTTATGTCAAAATTGAAGTGACTTTTATTGATTTGTGAAGAAAATTTGGTTTTTATATGCAATAAACTGACTCTTTACGGCTTATCTCTTGACTTTCTTGACGAGTCAGTTTATTTCTTGACTTTAATATGAAAAAGACTCGTATCTAACATTTACATATTTAGAGGGAACATCGAACTTAAGAAGCCGGATGAGCCGCCATAGATGTACAAAATTGGGGTTTTATGGTTGGAGAAAGTGTCAGAAATGTCTTTGGGCTCGGGCTGGAGGCTCAAATTGAGTGAATTTTTTTCGAACAAGTTTCGGGTGCATTGGACAATTTGCCAGTAAAAATCGGGGTTGGTCAGGCCGGGGTTCCTGATTCTATTAACAGATCTTATATATATTCCATGTATTTTAGAAATGACCACAAATATCGATTGTTCAGTAAAAATGCCCTTTTTGGAGACGGTTTAATACCGTTTGAAAGTAACATATAATAAAGTTAAAAGTTATTTAAAATTTAAAACTTACTTAATATGACGGCACCTACAAAAAGGCTTATAGTAACGCAGATGAATGTAGACAAACGCTGAAAAGAAGAATAAATAATGTATTAAGTGCTAAGAAAATTTTGAAATAATATACATAATGATATGACTAACGGATAAGTATTGGTATAATGAGCTCTAAAAGTTATGATTAATTGAAAGAGAGCTCATAAGGTAATTATAGATTCTTAGTATAAAGTCTCACGATTTGAAATTTAACAAATATTACATAAGGCTTGTTCAACATCTCGGCCGTAGTCAGTTTTGGGCTAAGGAGGGGGCTAAGGAGGGGGCTAAGGAGGCTACAGCCACCATAAATATTCAAATAATTGAGTTTTCAAGTGTGAAAACAAGAGTTCATATGAGTTTCCTCTTAATCTGATGTTCTGCCCCAACAGACATTCAAATCTCTTGTTCAGCACCACAGGCCTGAATTCCTGATTCCGGCACTGCCAGCAATTAGCAAATAATAAATTGTGTTAATTTATATACGAATTTCAAAAAATTGTGAGAAATTGTAGAAGTATTTCAACAGTTGAACTATAAATCTCAGGTTCAGTGATATATCTTTAGTTTCATATATATTTGGCCCAGGATTTGGCCAAAATAAATACATACATGTCACAACTCTAGTGATATATCTTAAACATATTTTCTAATCGCACAATTTTTATTTCTTGTTCCCATTGAATTGCCTCAATTCATGTAATGAAAAAACTTAACAACTATTTTTCATTTTGTATTATACTTGGATGAGTTTATGGCAGAACATAATTCTTATGTTTTGAAACGTTTAAAAAAAATTTCACTTTTGGATTGATTGTGAGATAGGCTGTGATTTCAGAAATTTTGCTGATTTAGTTCACCATTAAATGAATAAAATTACATAAATGAAAGATAAGCTAAAATTTTCAACTAATAAATCTATAGCTTTATATCATTAACGTTGAGCCATAAAATGGTAAATTTTGAAAGTTTTATTTTCGAGATGTCCTTTTAAACTTAGTTTAAAACTATAATCATATGAAACTAATGTCATTCAATCACCACAATTAGCAAACAATCAATCCTTGTTTATAAAACATTTTCAATAATGACAATCAATTTTCTTAAAAACTTATTGTTTCAAATGAGTGTTGAATTGCGAATAAATTGTATTTATTTTACTTTTAAAAGTTGAATAAGAATGAATAGAATAATTTATATCATGCACTCATTCATTGAATTGTTCATCAAATAGTTTTTATGAATTATGCATCAAAACATAGTGTCGAACTTCATAGTGTTATTCGTGAAATCAGAACTCATTTCAAAACTTTTCGGAAAACTAGTTTATGAATGAATAAAACATTTGACTTGATTTTCAGTTTGATAGGTATAACATTCTAGTTATTGAACAAAATAGTTGCTCAATCCGTCAAATTAATTGAGTATTTATTTATGTGAAATATTCATTAGTGTGAAAATATGACTCCAAAATATTCAAATAACTTAATAATTACTAACAGATATAGCATTAAGAATCAGAATGTATTCAATGATTTATTTAATATTTTCCAAATCAGGAATTATTGCTATTTTGTAACTTTCAATCTATTGGGAAATATTTGCAAATACCTTAAAATAAGAATAATTTATGGGTTTTATGAGTAATGTAATTGTTATGGAAGAAAATGAAAATGAAAGTCACGATTGACATCTTATCGAAATGTGTTCAGCCAATTGAGAAGATTTGCGGCAATTGAGTTATCTGTAAGACTAAAAACTGTATAAGAAGCTCATTTCGCAAATTTAGTTTAATATCATGTTTTATAATTAATAATTTTTTGGTAATTTCTACCTTAATAAATATTCAAAAGTGGGAGCAGTTCTAGAATAAAATACTCAAATAATTTTCAAATTCAAAAGATGATAATTTTGCAATAAAGTATGAGAATAAGATTCTCGCCCTATAATAAAACAGTCCCTATTATAACCTTTAATCAAAATTAATATTTATGCTCATAATTAAAATACTAGTTAAAGTAAAAAAAATTATTTTCCATTATTTTAAAAGGTAAGCATAATTTTGATAGAATTTTCAACATTCATACATGTTTGCAAAATTTCATGTTATGTCAATTTGTTGGGGAAATTGTTATAAAACATATTTCGAAATCATTGAATCGATTTGCAGCGCAAAAAGTATTGAAATTTTAATAATAAATTTCGTTTTGAATAGGAATTTAGAGAAGTTTATCAGAGATTTGGTTACAGACAAAAGAGCTAAGGATTTGATCAAAGATGTGATTTAAATAAGAATTACATTAAGATTGTTTTTCACTGTAAAGTAGTATTAAACTGAATGACTATATCTTAAATAATTCATATTGAAAAGCGATTTAGGCTTTCATTCTCAATGTTTGATCGAATTAAGTAATGTGGACACGAGTAGGTCAACATTTCAGCGTAAAAAAGACAGATCGAGAACAAACGCATGGAAAACATTTATAACAGACTTTAAATGTTGCAATTGATGTATTCTTATCTATCTATTTATTATTTACTGTGTTTTCGAAATTTTCCACATTAATTACAATTATTTTTTGTTGCCCTTCATATTAAGAAAATTAAGTTTTGAAAAATATGTGAATATTTTTTTAGAGGGGTTGATATACTTAAAAAAGTTCAATAAAAAGAAAATATTGGATTTTTCCATTTGACTGATCAAGTGAATGAAAAATTGAAAGAAAATTGTGATGATATTTAAGGCACACTTGACCATGGCTTACATTTTGAGCTATTCATT
>JAQFZT010001338.1:0-15759 GCA_034696325.1 Camisiidae sp.
TTTATTCCAACTAAATATGAATATGAACTGGAAATTTAATGTTATCTCTAATGAATAAGTTTTAAAAATAATTTGCGATTGAATTGATATCTGAAATGGAGTGCATTTCTTGATAATTAAGTTAGTTTTGGAAATTTTGCCATTTGAAGGGGAAATAAACTTATCTCTGACTGGAAGTGCGCGCTATCATCAGAATTACTGTACTGTAATGTTCGTGAACTTTAATATTATAGAGAAAAGAATCATCGCTTCAGACAAAAGCAATTTTGATCATACATTTATGTCTGTAACACAAATATAATGTTAGCGTTCACTACAATCTAATGTTATCAAGTTTTCCATTTTGTAATTTAATTTGCAATACATTAGTGCAGAGTTATAATCAAATTTGGCCAATACTATCACAATGAGAGTGTTTTCAACGAGAGGGTCCTCACCCGTCATCTAATACACAAAACAGTGCACTCCAAACGAAAACTCAAATCCCAAATACGATAATTGTTTAACAATTTGGTTCATGTTCGCAAACAGAACTTCAGCATCAATTCAAATGTTGTTTTTGCTATTATACTACACTTTGCTTTACAGATTTGCTTTGTTATCACTCAATGTATAGAGAACAATATGATTTGTAATGATTTGAGCTCTGTTTCCTATGATTGAATTGTTTAAAGTGAACTTATAAGTTATAAAAATACCATTTAACCAATGTCTACACTGTATATTTGACTCAATAACTGCACGAAAGGTAGAATTTAAAGTTTTACTAACTTATAAAAATATCTCAAATAGCATTCTTGGCTCGTTCGTCATCTAAAAATAAACAGAGTGTCCAAAACACTAATTAATTAGATTAAAAAGCATTTTTTTAGCAGGAGAGACGTCAGTATTTTTTACTTAGTATTTATTTTATTTTATCAAATTTCATGAATTCATTACAAGTCAATAAATTATATTTTAGATTTAGTTTTAAAAAATACTTTTCTCTGCAATTATAGACTCTATGAAGACAAATACAAAGATAAAGTCATGATTCACTTGGTCTCATTGGTTTCATTACTTACTGGTGAGCGTAGATCTCAGTCGAAAAGACTTTAAATGTCAAATTTGAATGAAGAATTAATACTTATTAACATATATTTGCAATAAACATAATACTATATTGTTTACATAAGAACTATTATGTCAACTAAGATTAAACGAGAGACTATATAAAGTATATTTTACTTTTGTTATCTGATTGATAGTTATCGCAATAGTTAAGTCCTGCTGTGAAAACTGTCTTCCTTGGCGTCGACAGGTCCAGCCTATATGGGAGACTTATTAGCCATGCCGTCGAGCAGGTATCCACAAATCTTCCCCTAAGACATCTCTCCCTACTTTCCCGTCCATGTCTTCAACTAAGACATGGCAGATATTCTTTTTCTTCGAGTGATTGAAAAAACTTTTCTATTTTAATAATGTATTTCTTCTTCAGGATAAAGAAAATTCTTAAGATTAAAATTGAAAATGTAAAAGCCTTTCTCCTGACAATGGAATGTTACACTCAAAATCTCAAATAACAAAATCATCGCTTGAAAGTTATATCTTTTTGAGATAAATATATGTATGGATTTTGAATAAAGTGGAAAACCTAAAAAATATTCGGTTGATACGCATCCATGCATTGTTAATGTGCACTCATAGCAAAAGTCCAAGTTATTTTGCCCTAAGCAACAGACGGACAAACAGTTTATGTATCTCTGAGAGCAAACTTCATGCAGTGTTATAGCGGCACCTCTTTTGGGTCTCTAACTCTCATTCACCATTATTGAGACCCAGCATTTAGAAATACACCTATCTTTCAGCGACATTTATACGCCTGATTACTTTCAAATAAAGCCATTGTTCGTTTGTATGCATGCACTCAATTCACGAGAGGATAGAATATTCTACTTTATGGACTCCAATTGCCGATCACTAGTCACTCAATCGACTGCTATTGCTATGTCTCACAATACAGTACAGAAGCACTGTATTCATGTACACAAAAAGATTTTCTTTTCTACATTATTTACAAAGAGATGAATTCTATATAATGTAACTTCAATGGACTTCAACATAATCTTTTGTAAGAAAATGCTTTAGAATAATACCAAACATCGAAAATTCTATGAAAACATGAAAAAAAACATGATGTAAATTACTTTCTGTGATGAAAGAAAAAATTCTTATACTATGAGTTTTAAATTTATTCATTTGTTCTTTAGATGAATCAGTTTATATAATTTGGTTAACGCCTTGATTAATGAAAATTAATTTGAATTTTTTTGACAAATCAAAGTTTGAAATGATTTTCAAAACCTCAATTCTTTAATAAGTGTACTGTAGTATTAGATTCAGATAAAGAACGTTATGATAAGAAATATTATTTTCGTGACATGAGACTATAGTTAAAACCAAGAGTTTAAAAATCAACTTGAGGTTAGCTAATTGTTAATATTTTACAGATGACACAATTGTTAAGTTGAGCATAAATGCATAGTGAAAACTGGTCTTATTATTAATGCAAAACCAAATTTGAATAACTGAGCGACAAAACTTCAATTTTAGTATCAGTATTGCAATAAAAAGTAATTAGGTGTGTTACAAGACTGATTATGTAGTCCAGTATCAAAATTTTTATAAGTTTAATTATACATGTTTTCAGAAAAAATTACTTCAATTTACTTATTATTGGACTGTCATTAGGAAGTGATTGCAGTGAAATTCCTTCGTTATCATTTAAATGGAAATTAATTTTAGAGACTCTTTTAGTGGATAATAAATTAATCCATTTAAAAATCTTGGATCTAAAGTTTTAAATGTTTAACGTTTAAAATTGAAGCGTTTGGTCATAAAATGTATTCGGAAATAATGGTCGAAATATTGTCAAAGAGAGAGAGGGAGAGAGAGAGAGAGTCTCTAAATTGTGAAGTTTGCAATAAAAGCGCTGTTAAGATAGTATAGATTCACTTTTTTGTCAGTAAACTTATGACCGGTGAGTTCGTCCTTGTGAGTGAGATAATAATCTTTGGTGTCTTTAAAAATAATTATTGTGCTCCCAAGAAATATTTTCCCTTTACGTTTCTGACAAATCAAGATAAGACTTTCAGTCCTTCAGCTTACGGCTCATTCATTTCCATATCACTGGATAACTCTTAAAAACAAAAACTTATTCCTGCGATCGAATATTATGGTCGAAAATCTGTTTTTAGTAACTGAGAATTCAAGTTCCAAAAAAAGATTTGCAGCTGTCGGTCATCATTACTTTTATCAATTATCGACTCAATTCAATCTTTGTTCGAGTTTAAATTGAAAGTTTGATAATAAAGAGAGAATATAACCATTAAATTGATAGTTTTCACAAGACATATAAATCTAATGGAAATTGTGTTATTTTGATTTATAAAACTTTTCTAATTATTTATTCAATTATAGCCAAGAGTAATAATTTAATTTTATGTCATATAACTTGAGGCTGAAAAACAGTTCACTCATGAGAGAAATTACAACCACTGCTATAAAAAGTGATCAACACACTTAACACTCACGCTCGGGGTTCTCAAACGCTCGATGCATTTCAAATTTTAGTAATCAGTGCCAAAAACTCGAGCTATGTCCAAGACCTTGGAGGTGAAGCGCTGTAGCATGCTAATTTTACATGTTAAAAGTAATTCAGCAATTTAAAGCATAAGATAGTAAATAGTTTTTATTATATGTTTAAAACATTAAGCTTTGTTTTTACTCATTAATATAGATTTTCAATTAACAGCTCATTATTCGAATTTTTTTATATGCAATTATTGTTAAATTCTGAAGCTTCAGGAAATTGAAACGCTCGACACTCGCGATCGTCACCGAAAGCAAAACGCTCGAGCTTTGTCCATCATTGGCTATAAAAGTAATAAAGTCTGGAGAATAATTATTATTATTGCATAACAATTGAGTCTGTATACAGCACATCATTACTGTTTGTGAAAATCTATAGAGTATTCTATTGTTTTGCGTCTATCTCTTAATTGTAAATATATTTAACCAAAAGTTAGTCAATGAAATTGTAGATTCCATAAAAAATACAACGAATACATACTACACATAATCGGCATCTTTTTTATTATTTAAACTGAAGGTTTAATTGTTTTTCTCTAGTAAATAAACATTAGGCTAAAAATCAAATTTGATTGTTATTATGCGGTTGATATTGAGAAGCAATTTTGGTTTTTCTCTCTCAGTGGGTGTCAAACTTAAGTCTGCAGAACTCTACGGGATCGCCAAATATTCGAAGGGATCCACAAAAACCTTATCTTTAAAGTGAAGAGAATATAACTTACTCTAAAAAAATATGAATGATAACATCCAAAACCTTCAGTATAATAACTGTTACTCTTTTATCAAACAAAAAAATCTGTATAAGAATGAAAATATGTCACATACAATAATTAATGAACAATAAAAAGGTTAAAGTTCAAATGAGTTTGAAAATTACCTGAACATTAATTTTTATTGTATTGTTTGATTACATTATTGCTAAATTTGATTAATAAATTTGATAAAACGTGAAGAATTTCAATTTCTATAGTATACCAATAATGGTAAACACAGTCAGCTTTTAAAAATTCCATCAAATATCAAGTTGAAGATATTTGAGAGTAAAGAATTACATGGAGTCTCTTTACAATTGATTGATTAACTAGTGATTCGAGTATTTTGTTCAGATCACTGTTGAGCTTTTCCTCTAATGTTAAATTTTCTTTCTATGGCCCACCCGGGAGACAGTGACCCACAGCTTGTCAACAGATTCCTCTAAACGTAAATTCAATTACAATATCTATAATTATTTTTATTATAATTCCATTCATATATTTTCTTATTTAATCTTTCGTGAGTTTCAATCAGTTTTATCTATCAATGATTACAAAAATTCAAAAAATTATGCTTAATGTTCACAATTTTTAATTGTTGTCAATGGCGTCAGAAATTTAAATTCATTAGGATGTCATCGACTTTCAAATTAGAAGTCTGTAATTTTTCTTTTGCATTTAAGTGAAAATCGTGCAAATCGTGAATTTTTTTTCGATGTATAGTCTTGTAAATTAGTCTTCGAAATGAGTGCCCGTGAGATATAAGTTCGAAAGATTATTCTCCTGTTACGAACTCCTGTTGTCTGTTTACTAAACAGCCAAAAAGTTATTGAAAAATTACTTAAATTAAACTTTCAATAATAATCCTGTCAAATATATTATTGTACAACAAATTAATGATAATCAGTTTCGGTGAGTCATCAAAATATTTAAGAACTAACATTTCAACCACTAATTCAATGATAAAAGTTATTTATACTGAAAAGTATAGAGAAAATCTAGATTTTTTTGCTTCACTGAACTGACCAGTAAATGAAAAGACAGATTCAAACACATAACTTATAAACTAATGACTTTCGAGTGGTAACTAACCTAATGTCTATGCCAATAGTACAGACTATGTATTCATTTGCTAAAAAACAAAGATAATTAACCTGAAAGTCTAAGAAGTATTTGAAATTGACGATAAGTTACTTAAAACTAATTGAATAAAATGATGTTTAAACTAAATTAGTTCAAAATGAAAACTGAATAAAAACTAATAAATTTAAGTGAAATATACGAATGTGAGTTCGACTGTTGCACAGAAACCTTGCACTAAAAGATAGCATCAAATCTGAAGAAGAGAAAACAATGCAAAGCGAAAATCGATCAAATTAGTGGCGTAAATAATTGGAGAACCTATTTAAGTAAACTATTGAAAAATATATTATTAAATATTTTGGGGAAAATAATTGAGAGTTGAATAGAGTGGTATTTGCAAAAATATTCAAAGCTTATAAGTAAAGAAGTAAATATTGGAAATGATTGTTAGTTTTTGGTTACGCCACTTTTTGATCTCTTGAGATACAAAAGAGAGAAGAAACCATTTGCAATATATTATATAGGATTACATTACTCGTAGAGCATCATTAATATAAAGAGGAAAAGGTTGGAAGTGGTACTAGAGTAGACCTCACACACAAGAATTATATAAAATAGCTAAAGCTCCCGCAGCCAATGTTAAAACAAACAACACGCCCCGTATGCCAGTATGCGCGTGGCATCTCAGACATCTTCAGAAATTCATACTATCAAACAAGAGCAGCTCTTCATATATGAGTATCAGAGAAAGAAAGATAGTGAGAAAGCCAGAGATAGAGAGACTGCTCAGTCACTAATTCAGTTTTGACAAAAATATCCGTAGAGTTGGATCACATTCATGTCAGAGTAACGATACATATATATATAGATTCCAAACGCAACTATAGATTCAAGTATTTTTGTGTTACATCGGTTTAAATGTGAATACAAGTGAAGTGATGATAAGGTTTATCTTCTATTTATTTTTTGTTGTTGATCGCATTCAAATAAGTTATCGCTATCAACATTATAAGTGATATTTTATAAACACAAATCAGAAAATATTTAGTGCTTTCCAGGACTAAATCGAGTGAATTTATGTGATAATCAGTGTTGTAAACAATAAGAAAAATAAGAAAAATGCTTGTGCCTCCTGATTCTCAGATCGGTGCCAGTAAATTACTCTTTCATATTAATAAATATTGCAATGAGAGAGTTGTCTACAGGTGAGACCTTTTCTATGCTTTACAAGAATTATTACCATAGTTCAAAAGTTCCACAATTTTTTATCAGTTACTCCAATTACCAAATTATTCTTCAACTAATCCGCTTTAAATTCCCGAATTAGACCCTTCACATTATTTTCGTAGCTTTAATACATTAGTTATAGTTATAATGTATTGTATTAATTGTACTGCAGTCACAAATCAATCCAATTCAGAACCTAGTTTTGTGTCAATTGATTCAGTTTAAATTCTATTCAACTTCATATAAATGTTTTTCGAGATTATGTGAAATCCGTTAACATTGAATTTTTCGTTTTCTTTCTGTATTGGAAGAAAGCTTGAAAAAGAGAATATTGACCTTCACTTTATGAACTATTGGAAAGTTTTATGCCTTAATTTATAGTTTTTCACTGGAAAACCCATAAGTTTAAAGATCACTCACTCAATATTCATCTAAACTCTATTGAAAGCTTTTTTATTCGAAATTTGAGATGAAGTTTTTATTTTTTGTATTGAAAATACTTTTATAGGAGGGGTCAAATCGCCAAAACCATTCGTGAAATCACTAAAATAGTACAAGATGTACTGAAAGAGGTTGAAGTGCAAGAGCCCAGATTCATATCAAGCCTCACTGAATGTAATGGACATTACGAAGGTTTGTATTTTCAATTAGACTAATGGTCACTTAATGCAAATTTAATTAATTAATGGAAGAATAACTTTTGCGTGAAATAGATATAAAATGAGAATAGATTAAAGTAGATAATCTTACACTACGATGTAATGTAAATTTACTATGAATATAAAAATCATATCATGCATAGCACCCACATTTCGTTAAAAAATTCTAGATTAAACTCAAACATTTGATATATTCTCCAGTCATTTAAATGGATAGATAAAGCTTTAATCTCTCAAATACTAGTAATTAAATTCTGGTGTTAATGAGAATTATCATCTTATGTAAACATGAGGTAAAGAAATGATAGTAAAACAACCGAAATTCTATTTAAATCGTAGAACAGTCGCAATAATACTGTGTACAAAATGAGTGGCAAAGGTTATGATTTCTCTGCTTTACGGAGTATTGCTGTAAAAAAAAGCTCCCTTTGAAATACACTATAACTGAATATTGTGAAATCAAATTAGTTTCCCATTAGATTAAATACTGTAAGTTATATGCGTTTAAATATTGATAGTGAACGTATTTTGCAATACAGAATATACTGTACTTCAGGAATATTCCTTTGACTAAATTGACTATTTATTGGGCAATTTGAAAACATTGTCATTGGTTTGAAACATAATAGTGAAAACAAATCAGTCCTAAAGATTAAGTTTTTTTTAAATATGAGTTAATTAAAAATATTGTAAGCTTTCAATGATTGGGCAGAAAAAATTCGATCATAAGTTTTCAAGATTAAACAGTTCTGATTTCATTTGTAGTTTTCAACTCATGAATGAATAGTCTAAATAGGGATCAGACGGAGTGGAATAGTTTTTTATATTTCATGAACCGTCGATTTTCTGCTTTGTCTCGCAATATAAACAGTATTTCTAATTACTATAAGTCATCTGAAGATAGCTAACGATTCGTTAGTAGCAAAATGAATGTGTGTTTTAAGGCTTGTATAAAAGTTATTTAGAGAAACGTGAGAAACATTTTCAATCAATCTTATGTGATCAGTCAGTTTCAAACTGTGTTCCCAAGGGTTCCAAGTTTTCATTCGAGTGGACCTCTTTAAACACGAATAAAAGTAAACGAATATTTTGGTATAGGTTTGCCACTGACTGGTAGAAAGATTTACTTTCAAAAAAATTCTCAACATATCTATAGACTTTCCCCAAAAAGAGCATACGATAGACTTTTAGCTAATATTTTCATATGTTATCAGACTATTTGGGTTTAATACACATAATCCCAGTTTATTACGGTCACTGTCCATACATTTTTAGTGTACAAAAGTATTTCATTTAGAATCAAAATATTATTTGAATTGCAATTTATCGGAATGAAAACAACTTAGTATTCAGTTTTAGCATCATATGAACAACCATTGCTTCAACCTATCAAGTTATGTAACATTCAGATTATTTTATATTTCATTCCGCGATGGCATTTATTGATTCATTTTTACCGTTTGATTTCTTTTTATAAAGCTGTCATTTAAATAAACATATCATTTAAATAAAAGATAAGTTTTCTTCAACAACAACAAAATGCTATTAAGTTTAGAAAAGTGAAGCTTTTTAGAAAATAGGTTTATATTGAAATTGTTGGCTTTGCAAATAAATGAAAAATAATTGTATGAAACTCTTTGGATCGCACACAGGGAAAAATGTAATAAATCATAGCACAAACAATAACAATTATTACATAAATAAATAATTTCTTGAGCCAATTTTTTTAATTGATTACCGGTATAAGGAATATGACAATTAGATTATAAATCAGTTATGAAACAAGAGACTATACAATGAGAACTGATAATTACAAATATGGAAAGCTATTGTATAAAGTTATTCTTCTATAATTTATGACACAGTAAATAAAAAGAATTAGTTATATAACTGTCAAAATGAATTGCATTACCTCATTAGGGTTGGAAGTGATATCGCCCACTGAATTCGAAGTAGTATTATATTTGAATCAAATGGGAGTTTTTAATTTCGTTGATGACGGTTCTCTGCCTGGATGTGCTGTCTTGAAGGTATGCCAACATTGCTCACTAAAGATTAATATTCAATTATTTACAACTTTTTTATGATATTGTCAATTGACTTGATAATAGCTATCTGATGGCCGAAAGCGTTCAATGTCTTTATGGGTTGAATTTATAACAGCGAGCGGTTATTTAAGTGCACGTAAAATACGGTCTCGATTTCAAACATTAGTGAGTAAACTAAACAATTTTAGTCATTAATTTTAAGTCTTCTTACACTCAAAATATATATTTACTCTTAACTCATTTTCACGCCCAACTGTTCTGTTGAAAATGAATGAACGCATAACTGTCCCCTTAAGGCTAATAAGACTAATAATGTTTTGAATATTCAGTTTTATATTACTTTATCAATTGATAACTATTGGTAACCTTTTTGTCTCATCAAAAGGTAGCCCAAGCATGTGATAAAAGCAGTTATAGAGATTTGGTCAAAATGATACCCGACACCAGTGAAGTTAAATTACGGGTCAGAGAGCGATATGTCGTCCAAATAACACCTGGTATTTATTTTTAATATAATTTTCTTCAATAGTTTCCAATTATAATACTTATAAATCTTCAAAATAACATGTATTGTATAAATAAGATGTTGAATATTAAAATCTAATATTGGTCTGACAGCATTTCGATGTAGTGGCCTTTGGCCTCGCTCGGCAGCGCATTGGCCAATGCCGACATGTCCATGGCCACCGCCCAACATTGTTGCTGAAGTCAAGGCAGAAGGATTTGATCTCCTCAGCAAAGAATGTGTGTCATTGCAGGTCAGTATTCACTCATTTCGAATCTCAACATAATATTATCTTTTGTCTAAACTTATGGTAAATTTCCATAACAGGGAAAGCAAAGTTCAATGGAAGGCGACGCTTGGGTTCTTAGCTTTCTTGAAGCTGAAAACCGTTTATTACAGGTATTGGGAACAAATTTATTTTTATAATAACAAAAGTTATATAACGTTCACATTACACTTTTATTGTAAAGTCATCCTTGGCTTATGTCTTGTGCGTAATTCGGTTTTTATATAAATAATAGGGAGGATGTCGTAAGAAATGTCTTTCAATTTTAAAAACATTACGTGATCGTCATCTCGATTTACCCGGTCTACCAATCAATGCGTATCACTTAAAAACATTACTGTTATATGAATGTGAAAAACACCCGCGAGAATGTGAATGGGATGAAGTTTGTTTGGGTGATCGCATCAATGGAATATTGCTTCAGCTCATATCATGCCTCCAATGTCGTCGATGTCCACATTATTTTTTGCCAAATTTGGATTTGTTCAGAGGAAAGTCTCACAGGTAAGAACTCCTCTTTGCAAATATTTCATACAAAGTTGTTCCATATCTTATAATTTAAATGGTATCGCCTCTAACATTAACCTCTGATGTAGTTGGAAAAAGTGCACACCTTTTCTTTAGTATTACAGTATAACACCTGCCATCAACTTCTTTTCTCCCACATTCAATTATTACTTCCCATTTAGTAGAGAAAGAATCGATTTGTTTGAAAACTCGTTATTGCATATGAAAATGAATTTACAGTAAATTTGTTATTGAGTGCATGCGGCCAAATATGCCATCACTGCGTTTTCTTATTCATTCCATCGATTGTTTGTTTTCCTAATTTGAGCTATAATTTAGTTGGATTTATACCATGATATGAATGAACAAAATTTACATATAATAGAAAGATGTATAGTTTGATGCTATCTTATATACAGTACAGTATTGGTAATTAATGTTTAATTTTTTAGCTCACTTGAAAACGCAGCGAAGATGACTTGGAGACTCACCAGAGAATTGTTAACAAACGCGAAATCATTTGATAAGCTTTAAAATTGATTACAACCTAAAGGACCAGCATTTTTAGATCTCTTAAATTGAGAATTATGTATTGTATTGTGCGATGTATTATTCATTATTTGTATTTTTGCTGTTTTATACTTTAAAGGCCAGAAACCTGAACATTACTCAGTATATATACTGTAAATATATATACGGATTTTCATATCTTCCTACTCACGTTTTATGTAAAAATATATGAGAAAGGGAGGAGACTCAACAAATTTCAATATGAATTGCCTCAATTCTATCATTTCATAGCTGTCAGCTATATATTCAAGTTGCTTTATTAGTATTTGCTAAACAAAGTCAGTATAATTATTGTAAAATTACAAATTATATCGTCAAACTATTTTAAAACCATTGCATGTAATGTTGTGTGAGAAGAGCAGTAGTCAATTGAAGAAAGTAGTATTTATCTCTCTTTAGCCTCTAATCTAAAACAATTACTTTACTATATAGCCTGTAGGCCTAACTTCAATAGTTAGTACTCCTAACAGCATGTGTTTCATACATAACAAGAGACCAAAAACTTTAAACCCATTACAGGTTAGCTATGTTTAGAGTGCGTCTCATTATCAAACTATAGTATTCTATCAAGAGAACTAAAGGTAGTGTTAGTAATACTGATATTTAATGTGAAGAAAAGCGATCAGATGAACCCATGCACTGAAATTTGTGGAAGTTTTGCATATTATACTATAAGACATAGATTTGAAAATTTCTAAAATACTAAATTATTATATATGAATGCTCACAAACCTGATAGGGGTCTCGACTCTTCAGATGAGTTATGAGAAGAGGATAGAAAAAATGCTATTAGTCTATGTGTTTTATTGCTAAAAATAATCAAAACGGGCAGATTGAAAAAGGTAGGCCTGACCACGAGGCGCACATAGCCTCCAGATAGGGAACCTAAAACTCAACACTGGCTTGAATGCGAAGAATTTACGCCTATTCAAAAGCATGAGTCCGTCAAGATTTAGGATTTGTGTCTTTTAACTGATAGTTTTTGGTGCTCTCCCAATGACTTAATGTCTGAAGTGAAGTTCCCTTTCGATCGTAAAAAATGACGGTTTAATATAATAAATGCAATAGTTATGCTTTTGCATTGACTTTTCTCCTCCCTTATTAATATGCAAATACATATATTTGATTGACACTTATTACATAATAAATTGCTTGTTTTCAAAAAAGCTCGACATCAATGAAGCACTTATTACTTATTCGTGTTTATTTATAATCGGCTTTCACTAGTGAGTAGGCTTCCATCGCAGCCTATCTTCAAGACTCCAATGCTATTACATTTTTGGCAACAGTCACACAATATTCCTATCCTTTATAGAAGTTTTGCTTCAAATAATTCAAGTCTAGACTTCTGGTACATCATGTAATTCGATTATTACAGAATAATCTGTTATCTCTTCAGCACAAACGCAAGTTTAGAAAATCTAAACTTTAATTATTCTATTTTCTTAGTGTGAATGTTTCGACTGCGATAAGTAAGCAATAGCTCTATAATACAGAATTTCTATTCAAAAGTGCGTAACTATCTTCTGGAATTGATCTAATATTTGTTCATCAGCTTATTGTTTGGAGTTATAAATATGTTTACTCTCATCATTGATTAGCTTTCCATTAGTGAGCGCTACGAATGTATGGCAAGAGAACTAAACCATCAAATATGGGTAGAGAAGTGTTTGAATAGAAACTATTACATTCGTGTTGTGTTGAATGGTTTGAAAGACCAAAAGCATAGGTTAAATGCTTATTTTGTTGATCACGCAATGGTTGGGTGTGGCTCTGTGTCGAACAGTGGCACCGGTAGGAAATAGGAAGACTGAAGTCATTACTTACTCTATATATGGATCGATATATATATTGATTTGCGTTAGGCCTACACTTTTCCATTCAAAAAACATCTCACCGCTCATGTGTTAGGAGGCCCTCGATTTCCCTCTTCACTATTATAGCAGGTGGCCTACAATATAAAGTGTATTGCATTGTTCATTACGGATATGTACACTTCATTATAAAATGGATTATATGTAGATTAACAGCAACTGCTTTGTAATTTTTTCAGAGCAGCAAAATATAATCACAAAAGCCTCTAATAATGGATAAATCATCTCAACATCTCTTCTTTATTAAGGATTTTGTTTGCCCTTTATTTATGTTATTCTGACTTATTTAAAATACTACAGTAGAGCAAAAATCGATTCATTCCTTTATAGAGCTTTAGAAAATATTTTCAAATAAAAACTTTGAGCTCAGATTTTTTAAAGAGAAATTTAATCATAATAATTAAATATCAAATATCTCTTAGAATTTTAGAAATATTTGATATTTTACAAAATAAAAAATGATTGACTTCAATCATTTCACTATTGATCCAATACAATGATTACAAGCTTACAGTGTTTGTTGTTCATGCGAATGCATTAAAAGACCATTTCGTATATTTTACTGATTCATCACTAGACACAATCATCAATATAGCAAAATGTTGTATGTATTGCAATAATATAGGGCAGAATAATGGCATACAATGTCGTAGAGTTTGGTTAGTAGTTCTGTAGCTCACATGAAACTTCATACATCTCGAGATTAGAAGCAGCTCCAACTTTATGGACCACTGCTCACGTGCATCACATTTTGGAAATGCATCATATGATTTGATGAGCTTCAGCGATGGTCCAGAACACACCACATCATGATTCAGGTAGCCTTCTGGAGCTCCATTTCCCTATGGAATAACAGGCTGTAAGAGCACTACTGTTATGTTTGCAATCATTGACGCTTATCCTAATGCTCGTATCAAAATGTAATCGAAATTTGAAGCTAAGTTACGAACTTGAATTCATTCTTCCAAAAATGAACGCATAAAAGATGAGCAATAATTTATATTTGAGATGAAAAAAAGTCATAGAAATGAAAGCGCATATAAGGCAGTTCTTTACATCGGTGTCGAGTTGGGATGAATTAGAACTCTTCAGGTTAAAGGATGATTGAGACTAATATTGCTTTGGAATGAATGGGAATAAGTGATTGCTAAGTGAACTTGTATGTGGTGAAGGGGTCAATGAGAGGTCAGTTATGGAAGTATATATCATGTCATGGAATAAGACCTCCTGATGTGAGCCAAGAAACTTTGATCCTGATAACGAAACTTGATCCATCGTTTGGACCACCTCAGCGTTGGGAAGACAACAATGAATTTTTGAGTGAGCCACTCATCATAAGCCATACCTCCTCTATTCTTTAATTGATATTCTCAAGATGGAACCACACCTCAACACTTAATTATAGGTTTTAAAATCTCGTATCCCTCTGATTGCTCCCCCGTTGCTCTTATGTAAACATATAATTTAGTAAAACCAACACTACGAACCAAACCTGTTATCAAACACTCACTCCAACTGAACGCAAACTCAATACAGTTTGCAAAACAGGTCAATATACTTCAAAACAAGTTACTTTTTGTTACTTTTTCATCCACAGAGCAACAGCATAGCCACTGTTCACTTAATTATCATTATAGACTTTATCAAACAAATAATTTTAGACTTTTGATTATACACTCATATTGTTTTCGATACATTTTCCAGAATTCACAGCAAAACTTGTATAAATGTGTTGAATGAAAAGTCATTACAGAATTTCGAATAACACTAAATATTGATTGAAATGAAATGTGATTTATATTTTCTTCTATAGTAAATGGTATTATATGGTATTTTTATGCCTTAAACTTCACGAAAAATCCTGAAAATTTTGACAATCAATTTCTTTACTCATATATTATCCTCATTGAAAAGTAATACCTCATATTTGATTGCGATAGTCTTATCAAGTTTATGATCTCTTCTTTGATTAATAGCTTGAAAATGTGATATAACTAATTTCCAGCTTGATTTCTAACTTATTTTCCTATAACTAATAGCAAAATTATTTAGAAAGCTCAGTTACGTCATGATTTCCTGTTTCTTGTCTACGCCACTTAATAAATGAATAGTCACTTGGTTTTTATCAATGGTTAAGTAGCCTCTCTCTATTCTTCTAAGTAAGGCATTCCTTTTTTCATAAATGATGAATATCTTTTAGAAAATTGCTGATTCGTGCCTACATTTTGAATTATATTCTCAACACTCGACCATATAATTAAAAGTAGTTTTTACACAATCACTTTTTTAACCCAATAACTTCAACGTTATCATAATCTTTTTATTGTTATCTATTGTTATTATTCAATTTTCAAAATGCCTAAATTACAGTGATTTATATAAAGGATTGTGAACTTTTGCACTTCACTTTTCAATTAATAATAATTTTTTATAAAATAATTGAATATTTCTATTGAAGTGTCAATTAATAGTTAAATTATTTGAATTGCAATGAGTTGAGTCAAGATGTGGAATGTGAAAGAAATAGTCAATGTTTCACAAGGCTCGAGCTTCTCAGGCAAAATCCTGAGAAACTGAGCTTCTTCGTTGAACCTGATATAATAGGCTTTATTGAAATC
>JAQFZT010001339.1:0-15755 GCA_034696325.1 Camisiidae sp.
ATTAAAGTTTAGTAATGCTTAGTAATAGTAGCTTTCAAAGAATTTTGATGCAGATTTTCATTTCAGACTGAAATTCTCTCCAAAAAATCTTAACTTATTGAATGAGACATTCAGAAACTGAAATTTCGGTGAATAATTAATTTGAATTTTGAATGAAATAAGAACTGGTTTAATATTTTTAATTTTGATTAAACATTCTATCATCTATCGTATTCTATCTTTTTCACTCTATCTTATGTCGTACAGACAGAACCTGTACAGACGTGTCCATAAGAAAGCCCAAATTTGCTTAAAATAAAATATATACTTTAGTGTAAGACATGTTTTTACATTATAAAGACTTTAAGGTGTATTGCAATTGTGTATATATTTTAATGAAACTGCGCTTTTCTTTTGGACACAATTGTACTCTAATATGGAAAATTCACATTAGCTGATAGGCTGAAAAAGTAAAACAAATTAACGAAGTTATCAATGATTTAGTGCTCAACTCAAGTCACGAATATTTGGTTTAATTTCAAACTCTAACAGTTGATGAAGTTTAGAAAAAAACCTTTTATTAAGAGTAAGAACTTTTAATGAGTAGTCAAAGGAAAACATAAGCTGTATTCGTTGTCATTTAGATTTCAATATATTAAACATTGATTAATAAAAAGTTGTGACTCTCAATGTTAGGTTTTTCTAAACTTCATCAACTGATAAGAGTTAGAAATTAAACAAAGTATAATATTTGTGACTTGAGTTGAGCACTAAATCATTGATAACTGAGTTAATTTGTTTTACTTTTGAGGCCTATCAGCTAATGTAAATTTTCCATATTCATATTCCATTCCATATTCCATTCCATATTCCATTCCATATTCCATTCCATATTCCATTCCATATTCCATTCCATATTCCATATGCGCATATTTTGCTGTTTTTTCGTGCATATTTGCATACATATTTGGCCAAAATAAATGCATGCATATCACAGCCTACTCATAACATAACTTATAAGATGTAATGGTGTTCATTAATGTCTTCAGTTATTTATTTAAATTTTTATTTGAACACATATTTCAGATAAATTGCATTTTATATTGTTTCGAATAGAAGAACTATAATTTATGGTATTTTTCAAATCTAAACTAAATTATCGAGAAGACGGACTTCAATTGAAGCAAATCTGGTAAAAATTCCAAAGAAAGAAGGATTTTATCAAATTTTTATCAAATTTTATTATTAGATGTTATGTAAGTTTGTCTTCGAAATAAAAAACAAATACAGAGAGTTAAACACTAGTATTTGAAAATTGTTAACAACCTATTAAATTGATTTTATGCACATATTCTCTGGCTTTAAAATTTGTTAAAAATTTTCCGCTATTATTTCTGTCTCTTTCTCTCTAAATGTGCTGAATCGGAAACATGGACTTTATATGAACAATGAGACCATTTTATGTTTCCGATTCAGGTATGAGATATCTATAACTTATGTATTAATCTGATCACTTTATATAGACAATAAAAATTATATGAGAGAATGATAACCAGACGCGAAAACTATAGTTTCAAACAATTTACTTCTTATGTCTCAAAAAGCTTTTACTCATTACAGGAATAACTTCTATCTATGTTCGCATTCTCTCGTTTTCTTTATTCTTTAAGGCCATTACAATTATTAGATAGGCTATCATTTTGTGATAAGTCTTTTATCCATCTCATTGTAAATCTAGTAAATTTTATTTATTAGAGAAACCATTTCATCCACTCTTTTATGACTTTCTGGGAAATTGATATATATATGTATTCTCTCCACAAAATAAAAACATAAAATGTATTTATTCTGACACTCTTTTAGACGCATAATTTATCCGTATATTAGATATTTCACTCTTGAAGCAAAGCATCTGTGAAGGGAACTGATATTTCTTGTTAGAAAAAAACAAGTGACTGCCTGAAAAAAATCAGATATTGTTGTTTGGCATTCATAAAAGTGGAAGCAATGCTCTGAGAATAATGATAGACAAAACAGTAACATAGCTTCAAGCTATACAGTATGAGAGCATTTTTTGGATAAGATTTCCCAAATACTTCAGTCAAAATGACTTCAGTCCATAAAATAATTACATAGAAACTAAAACGTATCCATAAAATAAGTTTCTATTTAGGAAAGAGTTCAAATTAATTAGATTGAGGACAAATCAAAAGAAAGATAAGGTTACAAAAGGAAATGTCAAGTGAAAACAAAGCAAAATTTAGTTCAAACTCATGCACATTTGTGTAAAAATGATAAATCAACGCTTAGAAGACTTGCTGCTTATTGTCTAAGATAAAGATTAATTGGTTACCTGATTGAAATGTTGGAATAATGGCTAATCTCTTACTTTGAAAAATGATGAATTTAGAAAAATGTCTGTAAGGTTTGTTTGAAAATGGTTTATCTCACCATTGAGGCAATGGTGAACTCAGCATACAGGGTGTCTTTTATTTGACTACTGAATAAAGAATTTTTATTGATTTCAAGAAAACTAATAGATATTTTTACATGAAATTTTTACAAAAAGGAAGAGAAATAATGGGAGTTTATCATAGAATATACTCCATTCGCCACCCTTCTAACATTCGTCACTTTATAACCTTTTTTAAAATTTTTCTGAATAGTTTTTAAACATTTTATGGCCTAAAAACACTAGAAAAAATGAGCCTTAAAGTAGTGTTTCCAGGTAAGTAAACAAAAATCACATATCACGAAAAAAAATCTCCCATTATAGAGGAAAAATTTTCCTGAATTACAGTTTTCGAATTTTCGAAACAAAGAAGTTAGAATCAGTAGTCAAATAAAAGACACCCTGTATGACAATCATTGTTATTTAACATTAACATTTAACATAAAGATAAGTCATTGAAGATAAAGTGATAAGTTTTTCAATTAGTTATTCAGTTTGAGTGATCTATGATTTATCTGAATTGAATTGAAATAAAATGACAGAACTTTTTGAAATGATTTGAATTTTAAACTCATCAATTTCGAAGATTAGTTCCTGAGTGGAAAGTCGTCAGATAGATTACAGCTATCAAATTTAATGCGTGTACAAAAATGTATTGTTCAACTAGAAAAATGTAATTTCAGTTATCTATAGGATATTTGTTTTTAAAACACAAGATTTATCTAATTTTTGAAGCTTAAGTCCATGAATGTTATAATCATAGTTTACCAGACATTCGTTCTAATTTCCGATAATTTCAGCCTTCAATGCATGGCTGAACACTAGCGTATCCGACTTTGCATTCTTTTGTGCCAACCAATTAGTAAAACATCATTTTTACAAAAACTATTTTAATTAATATGAGTTGACTCAAGTCCTGAGTTTTTTCATACTCAATATTTTATTTTTATGAAATTTTAGTCTCGATTTTTCGAAAATGAAGTCAAATCGCGAGTTAGAAAAGATAAATTAATGCAAATTTCTATTATAATAGACAATATAAGTGATTTATACTGAAATTTAGAAAATTAGTCAAATCAAATTGGATTATTTACTGTATTATTGTATATGAATTAACTTTCATCTCAAATTCAAGTTTAATGGCTTGAAAATAATGATACCTATGGACACTAGAAGATAACACAAATCCTAAGCTCTTTGCATAGTTAAACCATAAATTCAAAGTTTTCAACACTTTTCTGTTAATTAATGATAACTATTATTATAAGAATTAGTATATAATTACTCAAAATTGCATAAGTCATACGTTTCTATTTTCATAAAAATTTGAATTTTAAATAAACTCAATAGTAATACAGATCGTTTCTCATAAAACAGGACTCAAAAAGCTTTCGAAGCTTTACTAACTTACAAACTTTGAAAGAAAAGTTTCATAAGAAAGTTCATTTATGATATCCTAATAAATGCATCTTAAAAGTTGAGTTTAGTGATAGTTAACTGGTTTGTTTATAACTTTATTGAAATGAAAGCTGCATTACTATAACTTTTCAGTCCTGTTTTATGTGAAACGATCTGTATATGATAAGAGAGAAAATATTTTAATAATTTTTTTATTAGTTGATAAGACTTGTATCAGATGGAAAACATAAAAAATTTCATTGTTTTGTTCAGTGACAGTAAGTTTTTAGTCATTAAGTTTAAGAATTTCTGTCTTTATTTCAATTCTTATAGTTTTAGATAATGATCACAACGCATAGCTTAATGACTAAAAACTTATTATCACTGAATAAAGTAGAATAATATTTTCTTATTATTAAAGGTTACTATGATTTTTATCCAATACAAGTCTTAGCAATGGGTAAGACTTAATTTGAAAAGGTATCACGTCAAAATGTCGTGCCAAAAATATCGCATGCCAATAATGTCATGACCCAAAAATGTCGCAAACTATAAAATTACTCCAAAATCCATAGAAAAGGATAATTTTTGAAAATTCATATATATGTTAATATTTTATTGAAATATTTATAGAAAGTATTTAAAGAGGTATAATTTAATGGTTGAAAAGAAAATCAAACATTTTTTATAAGTTTTATCCAGAAACTGATAAATAGCTCTGAAACTCTTCCAGGTGTTAATCTAGTGAATTGAAAGCTTTTTAAGTATCTTTATCAGTTGTCTCCTCAAAAGTGTCAGTATCAATTATTAAGCTTGTATCAGATTAAGAAATAGTATTTTATAAAAATTTCTTAATTTCTTAACTACTAAAATTAAAACAAGCAGATGCCTCAAATTGATAGATTTCAACTTTCAAGAATTTCCCATTATATATAGATATTTGAATTTTTTGTGATTTGCGACATTTTGGTTCTCGACATGATTGACACGACATTATTGTTGCGACATTTTGACGTGGAACCGTCGCTACATGTTGAATTTAGTTAGTATGTTAGAATGTAGTGACAATATTGTCTTAATTGTTAAGAGTGTCAAATTCGATAAGGTTTGAAGTTTACATACTAAGCTCTATTCATTGATATACTTCTTCTCTTCCATCGTCCTTATGTTGACACTTATTTGATATCAATGAGACCAACCTATAATCCAACCTATAATCCAACCTATAATCCAAAGTTTGTCTTAATCGAATTTTCTCAAACATGTGAACCATTTTAAAAGTTAAATGAATTGAACGAATCGACTCAAACTTTATATCATAAGACCAGAGAATGAAAATATTTGAAAATTCAGTGTTTGTTCTGGCCTTCGAGCTATGAGATGACCAAATTTAACTCAACTTCAAGTTTCCAGAATAAAGTTGTGAATATTCTTTGTAAATATTCGTGAATATATTGATATTGATGTTGACTTTACTTACAGTAGAGTTACAGTGATTTTTATGACCAAAAATCACTTTTCATAATGAAAATAATTTAGCATTGAATGACACATATTATCGATAACGTCATATGAAAGCCTTCATAAGTTATTTAAGTCTCGTTTCATTCCATTCTATACTTCACCAATTTATTGAATTAAAATTGTAGTTCATTTTCGAGAAGATGTGTTTGGCTTCTGTTGCAAAATAAGGTGTAACTGTTATGCAGTGCTATTCAAGTCATATATGACTCGAATACTAATCTCTTTCTTCAAGAGTTGGGATTTTAAGGGAATTTCTTCGGTTTTAATCATTCTTATCTCTAGATAAAGGAATGCTTTCACGAATTTCATTTCGAATCATAGCATTCCATCATTTTTAAAAGTTCTCAAAATTATGTTTCGGTATTAAATCATAAATCATTCGACTTAAAGGTTATCATTAGCATTATTGTTGTGATAGTATTTGGTTTTATGTTGAAAATAAATTTTAGAGTGAAGGATAACAAGAGTGGATCAACAAGAAAGAGATAGTATTACTTTAATTTACATGAGTGCTATTCCCTTTGACAGCTGTTTTGTACACATCTTTACAATTCTGATCTAAAGTCTAGGCAATGATGAATAGGCGCACAACTTTCTAAGCATACATTCACTTAACGAGTATACCCATCAAAACTCGAAGATTACTTTGTTTATTAGTTTGAAGTTTATTTTCATTTGGAAATAAAAGTTTTATATGGCATTTTGGAATTAAGTTCATTTCTATTCGAGTTGGTTTCTGTTTCGACTCTATTTCAATTCGAAAGGAGCCTCCATTTGACCAGACAATTAGAATGAATGTACACCCGTTGACACATAAAGGTATGATGGCTAGGTTTTGGCAGAGTGGGAGTGGGAGTGGGAGTGGGAGTGGGAGTGGGAGTGGGACTGGGAGTGGGAGTGGGAATGGGAGTGGGAGTGGGAGTGGGAGTGGGAGTGGGAATGGGAATGGGAGTGGGAATGGAAGTGGGAATGGGAGTGGGAATGGGAAAATTAGTATGATTTGCAATGTAAAAGACCCATTCCCACTCTGCCAAAACCTAGCCATCATACCTTTTTGTGTCAACGGGTGTATATTCAAGTTAAGGGGCTAAATTCAGTATACCCTCATTCACTAAATTCACTTTTGCCAACAGTTGAGGTTTCATTTCATATCAATCATATTTTATCTTATCATTAAAATGATTTGTTTCATATCTCAAATCATAGTAAGTCATCATAAAAGTATGTTTCGAAATAAACATTTATGTGAATTAATTGAAATACTGTTATTTTCGCTGAAATAATTTTTAAAAGTTGTTCTAAAGAAATAAAAAGTTATCGTTTCAAATATTAATTCAATTCAATTCAATTCATATAAATATTCAAATCAAAATATGCTTTCATTGAAAGAAACAATGACTGACTTTCACTTATTTATTAAATGATATCATTAGTTATGATAACTAGTCGTTAGTTTTTGATTAAATTCAAATTTTGATAATTAGTATAATATTTTACAAATTGATGTCTTATATTGGATCGATTCGCATAAGGGCTTATCAACCAAACACTCGCTTTACCAAAGTTTCAACACTTTCTCACTCCAAATAATCAAAAAATGTTTTTAATTAGATTTTTAAACTCTTAAAAACAAGTTAAATATAAGTATTATATAATAACTTAAAACTCTATTACAATTAAAAGAAAATTAATTAATTTTAAAGGGATATTGAAACCAATTGGGTTTAAACATAATTTGAATATTTAATTTGAACCACTTTTTCCATTGAAAGATATAATGAAACTTTTTTATTATGAAATATAGCATAAGTAGAACATAAAAATGCAAAAAATTTTAAAAATATGTGAATCGATCAAATTGATGATTGAGTTCAATTGCATGGAATTTGTTTTTTGAGTGCACAGTATATGGAAGTTAAGTTTCAATTCATTCATAATGTTATCGCTTTTGCTAACAGTTCATGTTTTATTTATAGGTTTATATCAATACTATGGGGCAAGAAATGCATTTGTCTAAAGACAAAAATATGAAAGGGACTCAACTCATCCTTATAATAAAATCAATTATATGCTTAAGTCATAGATTCTTCAAACATTTTACAAAACTTGACTCGAATAAAAAATTTCAAACTTATGATTAAATATTATAAATAAAACTTTGATATTCAAATGAACCAAAACTTTGAACGCATAGTTTTACTTTCAAAATACAATTCAAATACTATTGATTGATAAGAATTTGAGAAAATTGATGACTTAATTACTAATTTAAAACTAATGAACTTTTTCTTATATCTATCATAAATATTTGATAGTTTTTATGTTTTTATAATGCATTACTTACTTGCCCTATGTATTGATGTATTTGTGAAATGAAAATATTTCGAATGAATGAGATTTTATCTTATAGTAAAAACATTTGAGATCTCGATTCAATGACTGACTAATGAGCCATTTCTAATCAGTTGAAGGTTTCTTTTATGTCTTTATATAAATTGATTGCAGAGTAGGGCCGGAAAAGATATATCTTATGTATAAAACATGATGTATAATACAGGACGAAATTTATTATGGTGGAGAGCAACTGAAGTAATGGGATGCAGGCAAATGTGTCTGAGTGACTATTTCTATTCAAATACATATAAAAGCAAACGCACTTGTAGTGACCGCTTAGGCGTCGTCTTATTACGATTTCTAGATCCCCATAACCTTCACCGCCTCCAACAGCACCTCCCTAAATACGCACTAAGCACATACGTTTCGGGTTACTCCCGACCACAATAAAGAACTGTAGTTTTGATGGTAGCAGTACTCCAGAAGTCGAAAAAACTTGTGTTCTGTCGTTTAATCTTCTTCTTCCGGTTTTGTGAAGTGTTGATATTTTTTATTATCATTTTTTACTGCATTCCATAGATTTTGTGCTGATTTATACTACATTCCAAGCGTACGCACTTTTCAGTACCCGTACCCGTACGTCTTTGTAGGACCCCCTTCCTATCAGCGTGTACCCCTCCCCTCCCCTCCAGTATGTACGTACTAAGTGAACGACTATATAGTTTATGAAAAAGTTGTAGTAATTGAAAAAAATGATGATTTTAATGGAGTTGATCTGAGGATCGCTATTTAAATTTAGCATGTTGAAAACTTGGTTCAACACAAGTTATAATACGAACAATTAATTTGCAATGTTTTCTCCGGGTTTCTCAAACTCTAACTATATTCTCTGTTAATAAAATTTGGTGTAGATTTGAGAATACTTTAAACACTTCCTCACATGAAATCAGCTATTTGTTGAGTGGACAGCATTTATAAATAATCAATTCAATTCAATTTGTATCAAATTCTTCAATAGATCTCTAGTTTATCTATTGAGACTCAAATGCGTATTATGAAAGTGAAGCTCTCACTTGATTTAGTTTTAGAAAAACAAGTTATTTCTTTACTGAAAGCTATGCTCTTAAGTTAACAGCAAATGAAAATGTTTTTGAAAACTTTTCATCGATTTATATGTCTTTGAGAGATGGCTAGAGTTATGATAATAACTATTTTTGAAAACTTTTAATTTCAATTTATTAGTCGCTCAGAGATTATTAGTATTAATGAAGAATTTGGTTGAAAAACTTGAGGGATAAAAAGGAACTTTTGAAAACTAGTGATTTATTTTTTTCTGGTACTCGAACTGAGATAATGACTCAATGAATGGCTTATTTGGTTGGTATATAAATCAATGTCAAAAACATCGACGATCTTTGCCGTACATTTCTTTACTTATGCGGACTTATATACAAATCTCATAAAGCTATCAAATGATCAATTGTAGATTTACTCTTTCTTTTCTTATTAGTCGACAACATCAATAAGAATTGCAACCACACAAAAATGGCAATGAAATATACCGCTGAATCAGATGGAAATTTGACGTCTTATCACTCGTTTCAAGCATCACATCCTTTTGGGTCATCATCAAAATCAATAAATTTTAAAGTGCTCTGTATTTCATTGCGAGACTAAACAGTAGAAAATGCTTTTCATTTTCATAATGCTTTATAAACAATAACTACAACTCAAGCGAATCGCTAAAAGATAAGGCATTACTGTAAAGGAATTCGGAATTTGTTGAGCCGAACAAAACATTCATAATTATAACGTTTGAGACCATTATTCCTGAAACAATCATAAATAACACAAATAAACTAAACAAAGAATAGATAATTAGACGCAAAAAAGTTTCAATTCATAATTCAATTTATGCTTGACTTTTGTGTTTTTACTCAATTACGAGTTTATATTGAATAAAGTTATTAAAAAATTCATAGAATAGCTTTTGAGATTGAGATTATGAATAAATTTAATTAAATTCTGATGAACAACAATGCATTCTAACAAAATATGAATGGATTATAATATTTTACTAGAATTTAAAATTAATGTAAATATTGTTGAATACAAATTTCAATAAACTTAATGAGAATTTGAGAAACTATTCCAATTTCTTTAAGAGATAGACTTATTTGGTCACGATTTAGAAATAGCTGAAAAGTTCGATTCAACCCTTACTATTGATAATAAAATGTTTGCAAATCATTGAGTTCGCTACACTACGAAATGTCATAATTCAAAATCTGAACCCTGTTTTCAATCTCCTGACTTAATAATACAAATGCAGAGCACAAGTGTTGTGCTCTGTTTGAGTTACATTCACATAATGCATAAAGCATTGCATTAAACAATACCTTATATTGAGTTATTTAGGAGTATATGAAGTACGAAATGATAGGTTTAGTCGTAGACATGATTCATGATCGGTTCACTACACAAGAAAATAAACTAAACTCAAAAGAAATATAATTCAACTTCAATATAAGTTTATATGAAATAAAGTTCAGTTCGTGTTACACGTTATGTTAAATTGTAGGATCAAGGCTAAAGGTCAGGTCAGTAAAAAGCAAAATTGCTTACAGGGCTCAATTGACTGTTGGGTTAGTAAAACAGGTTTATGACATTTCGAAGCGCTCCTTGAGTTCAATAGTGAATTAGAAGTTTTAAAAAAATGGTTAAACGAGAAAAAATGATTTAATTAAGAAGTTTGAACTTAAGGATGATTTGATACTTCGATTGAAGTCTTGATTCTCCAAAAAATTTCTTTTTGGAATGCATGGCTCAGTCACTCATGTGTAAGACAGCTCTCAAAATTAGGACTAATTGTTTTCACATTAGAAGAAACTGAAAGTATTCAAGAAATTAGAAAGAAATCATGAGAGCTCTTGAAAAAAAGTTTTGGGATAAAAACCAAAAAAGGAAGACTAAACTAGACAATTGGTTAAAATGTTTGGGACAAATTGTTTCTTTAATAACTTAATACGTTTGAGTTAATTTGCTTTGTCTAACAGATACTTTTTCACAGAGATTAATTCAAAATTCATGTCATGTGTGTCTCTCTCATTTGATCCCTTTGTTTAGTGCGTTCATTAACCAAATTTGATCTCAACTGAAATAAATATGTTTTGCGAGTCAGACGGTTGACGATTGCTTTCTCTCTTTGTTTCATTCATTGATCCAATACTGCTATACAAGTAGTGCAACTTTAAAGCATCGGTAGACTTGACTCCATTAGGCAGTAATGCAATACTACTTTTGAAACCCATAAAACAATTTCTTCTATACAACCTATTGATGAAATTCCTATCGAGTCATTAATTTTTTGAAAAATCTAGTGCTCGCCGAAAACTGGCGGATATCTTATCTCAATTCGTAGCTATTGTTATAGATTTGGCAAAAGCTTCATATTTAGTCTTCTAATGATCAGACTTTGTTTTAATTATAAAGAATTTTATATTTTCAATTGAAACCGATGTTTTTGAATCTTAATTAATGTTAAAATTGGTTTTGAATTTGATTTTGAGAGATATTTTTTGCCAAAATTTTAAAAAATTACTTCATCATCAATTTTGATCCAAATTCTTTGAAAATGTTTGAAACCATTCCAACACTTTATTTAATGAGTTCACAGTGAAAACTGAACTGAACTGAAAATGATCTACTATTAGACTCGCTATTAAGATAAATAAAACAATTTTATGGAGAATGAGAATCATAGCGTGAATTATAGCAGCTATAAATTTCTAAATCTCTCCTATTCATTGATAAGATATGACTCACTTGACACGTTTTTCCATTTGATTTTAAAGTTAAAGTAAGTGAAACACAAATAAAACAAATACTCAAATGTTTTGAATAAAGCAGCGCATCATTAGAGTTCTCTTTTATTGTTCTGATTGCATAACTGATACTTCTTCTGATTGATTGAAGCTTAAGAGTTACGATGTTTCACAAGCTTTTCTGATACTATTTCTGTACAGTTGGTCGAGGAAAACATGCAGAGACTCCGGATAATCAAGTGATAACATGAGGAGAAACAAAAATTTCAATGTTTATGAGTAATAACATTGAATAGTAGTAATGAGTATTAGCATCGAGTAGTGATTATGAGTTGTGAATCCTAATCACTCCCGCAGGAATCACTCCACATGTCTTTCCTGGACCAGCAGTACTATTGTTTTTGTAAGGGTTTCGTAACTCTTACTTAATGCTTTTTTTGGATGTTATCTTATTTGACAAACAAAATAATCTCTTCCCTCTTCTCTCCAATAGTCTTCTCTTCTCTTCGTTCATGTAACTGATTCTACTTTACATTTCTAATGAGCGTTATTCTCAGGTCAAAAAACTTTAGATTAAATTATTTAACTTTGAAATTATTATACATGAAAGTTATTCCATTCTTTTGACTAAATTAAAGTTTTTATTGCATAAAACATATGCAGTCTGAACAGGTGAACAAAAAGTTTGACATTAATATAATCATTGTTAACATTAAACAATGTTCTCTCAACAGTACTTAATCACATTCTCGAGATCATTCTCGAAATAACACATCAAATATTGTAAGAGATCTTAATAGAGATCTGACTCAAACTGAATAAAATTCTTAATTTAAAAGAAGAGCACTTCGAATGGCTCTGTTTTGATAACTAAACAGCAAATTAAACAGTGTATGTGATTAATGAATTACTCTGAAGTGTTGAAATACCCACTTAACAAGTTAATTATTAATATCAATTAAAATGAGTTCAACTAAAAAAGCCTAATTTAAAAATAAATTTATACGAATATTAATTGAAAAAAGCATCGCTTGTTAATCATTTCATAATCATAGACTGGTTTCTGTTTCAATTTCGAATCAAAGTATATTTGAAGTTAAGGTTCAACTCATTTATTCCATTCATATTGTTATCGTGTTAAAGGGCTCTCATTCCAAAGGGCTTACGAGAGGGTACTTTCCATAGAAATAATTCGAATGAATCACATTTGGTCTTACATTAACATAAAGACAATGCCCAAAATTGCCTCTTCGCGACCACTAACGTCATAGGCATGGCCCGAAAAAGGTCACATAAGGTCTAATAAGGTCACATAATTTTGGCTTTACTCGCATTATTTGACAAATTTTCTCGAATAATTGTTTTTTTACAACAAAAAATTATTTTTTCCAGCAAAAACTTCAATTGATTGAATGAATACTATAAGCAATGAAATATTCAATGCTTTCATATCAATAATACATTAGAGTTCCCAAGGTCAACTATACCTCCACTGGAGTAGAGGTGGAATTGCAAAAATTGAGTGAAATAAAGTGGAGGTGATAATTGATTTTATCGTGGAGTTGGAGTGTAGGTGATGTTGATTTGGTTTGAGGAAAATTTATTAATTCATATTTTATGGTAGACCAAATTCTCGAAGTCATGTAATTTGACATATGCATTGATCCCGAAAAATTCCGAAAAATCCCGAAAGAAACATGAGGGGAATATATTTCAGTTTATATATCAGAATAACAGCAACTTTAATTCAAATAACCTCAAAATGTTAGCCTCAATAATTGAAAAACGCATCACTTTAAAAATAAACTAGATTTAGATGAGCATTTTGTTTTAACCTTTGACCAGATCATTAGTATTTGTATTGTAAAACCAATTGAAGAACTTATTCTGACTGATTTTATACTTTAAACTTTGAACTTTTAGTTGAAGCTTTGGAGTTTAAACTAAGACGTTGTGAATTTATGATGAAATATGAACATGAATATTAATATATTCATATAATTCGAGGAATAAGTTCGTGTTGAAAACAGAGAAATTTAAACTTTATTATTATTCCCATAAAACTCACTCTGAGATCATTTACATAATTAGGTAGAGAGAAAAAGTTTACAATATATAATAAGATTGCATTCTGTAAGCCATACAATCGAATAATTCATGCATAAAAATGCAATCACTTTGAGTACATTTGATGTAATATTTAAAGCAATGAATCTTTAGTTTTCCTGATTTTGGGATAAAATAGTTTTGAATTATAAATTTGAAATAAGCTGAAAACAAATACGGGTTTATTAACATCCAAAACTCAAATATTATCACATTATAATGCCTTTATTATAGCAGTTATAAAATGTATATATGAGTGGATAACATCAAACATATATGAATCAACGTTTTGCAACTCTTTATTTTCAATGCCTATAAACATGTATAGAAAAGCTCCTGAACCGTCCGTCTTTGCGGACATAATAATAAAATCCTTAAAAGTTTATGTGTCTCACCTCGTAATGATGTTTGTGTTGATGATGTGAGTGTTTGTGGTCATCACACACAGGTCGAGGAAGGAGAAGGTGAACGGCGAACATAGTATCATACTATGTTCGCCGTTCACCTTCTCCTTCCTTGAATTGAAGGAAAATCCTCCGTTTTAATCCTGAAGGAGTTGTTAAGGACTCCTTTACCGTTTGAGAGCCTCCTCAAGGAAGCTCAAGGAAGGTTGACGGCGAACATAGTATCAGACTGTTGTCATTAAAAGTAGCCTAATCTGTAGGGGTGCCTAAAGGTATTTTTATCGCAGAAAAGAAACCACTGGTGGAAATGCATAAAATTCTAAAGGTATGAAAAATATTGGACTATAGAGTTGTAAGGAATAATTCGAGGACTATAACCGTCGAGGAATATTTTGTTGCATTTTATTCATTAATAGTTATTTGGATTAATAATGCTTTCCCCTTATGAAGTCTTCATTAAAGTTTTAAAACCTTAAACTTTTCCATTTTCCTAGAAGTTCAACCCTATTATCCCTCACATGTTGATCCTTATAAGGAATTAGAACCTAATTGTTCACTCGATCCGAACCCTATTCAAGGCATACATTTTCTTTGTTTCTCTTCAGTCTATTTTACATTTTTGTGAAGAGTAGTTCCGTATTCGGAATCATTTTTTATAAATGTTTTGCTGAAGTAAAAGTCTCAGCCCATCAGTAATTGTCTGAAGTGTAAAGTTTCAGAGCCCGTCATTGGATAAATGTTTAGATTTCAAGCCTTTCATATTTAATAAATATTTTAAATTACAAATCATTATCTGTATTAAAGACTACTTTCTATACAATTCATTAATTGTTTGTGCGATTTATTTGGTTCACTAATAAGCGGACCCAAAGGGTGTCTTTTAGTTTACTAACCGTAAAGTAGAGATTATTGGCCCACAACTGACAACGAATTCGTTGTTGTCCCCGATATTCTTTACAAAGTTGTTATTTATGCCAAACTTAAAATTGTTGCGAAGTCAGTCAAATGCTGGATAATTAAAAGTTCAAGTAATAAATGCGTTTTCTGCCTTCAGTACAGTCCATCCCACTTATAGTGAGCCGAAACGTTCACTATAACCGGGATTCACTGTAAACGTTCTCAATTTCTATTGTATTTCGTAATATGTTCTGAAACAATCGTTCATTATAAGCGGGAATTCACTATAACGGGGTTAGACTGTAGCAATAAGTTCACTAAGAATAATTTACTAATACTAACGTGGCGACTACTCTGACGTAAATTATAATTTATTTGGTCTTTTTAATTAATTTCATCTAAAAAAGTTTGCTTCTCTTTTTGGTTGGTTTTTAAATTTTAGTAAGATCTCAAACTTTTTTCTTATGAAATTTTCATTATCTTTTGATCAAAATTAATAGTTTAAATTGAATAAAGAGTTTATAATGGGAGTGTAGCAGCCGCTAAAGAACAAGTTGGCACTGCTCATGTAAAGCATGCTCAAAATGATTGGATATGATTTTTATATAACTAAAATGTTTCATAACACCAATGCTATGACATGTTTAACAATGAAATATAAAATGATTTGCAAAAATCAAATAATTTACTTGTATATATTCAAAATTAAAGTTTTTAGAAAGCTATATGAAACTTGGACACTTGCATTAAGATATAAATGCACTTTTTTGGGGGACCATTTTATAAACAGAGTAACTGCATGTTTCATATACATGCAGTTACTCTGTTTATAAAATG
>JAQFZT010001340.1:0-15750 GCA_034696325.1 Camisiidae sp.
AAAAATAGGCCATTTTATAAGATTTTTTGTAAATTTATGTTATTAAACAAGAATAAAATAGTTTTGTATATGCATTTTACTATTTGACAAAAACAATTAATTCAAATTTTCAAATACTGTATTGAGAAATGTTAAGCTCTTTATTAAACTTATACATGATTAATATAAAATGAGCGTTGAAGCTTAATTTCAATATTAGAGTCATCGTTTCTGATTTTTAAATCATTATCGAGAGGACATTCACTTCTATTATTAGGTAATAAAAAAATAATTAACTTTGGTTGATGCAATTATTTTGCTGTATATTATGTGAACTTTTGTCAGATAAAGAGTAAGGTTTGATAAACTCTTTAGTTTAATACTCTTTCGCAGTATTTTTGCAGAGTATCTTTACTCGTTATACTAAAAAGCATTGGTTGTATTTCTGGAGTATACTATTCTAGAATAAACTAAAGGCGATATACTGTATAAGATATATAAGATATATACTTTAGGGTAATACACGTTTCGCAATGTTAAACTAAAGGCAGATAATGCAGTCAAGTCTATATGTTAGTTCGCAAAATCGCACTTAGTTTACAACAAAATAGTACGAAAACCAATTTTCCTATTCATAAATTATTAAATATTTGAAAATGAATTGAAAAACAAATCGAATAAAAGGTAAGGGATACACGCAGTCAACACAATATTAAACAGATTCAAACAGTTTTTAAAGAAATAAACATTTTTAATTATAAAACTCAAATTTAATAAAATAATTAAACATAGAAAGATATTAAAACAATTTGATCGTCAAATAATAGGTTTATTTGAATTTTTCCTTTCATTTAATGATTTGAAGAATTTTGAATTAAGGAAAAATTGAAGCCAAATTGGCTTCTGAGAGTTATTGGTAAGATTTCAGTTTTAGTAAAAAACTTTATTTTAATACTAGACAAATCTAATGAGATTTTTTGTTAAATTATTTTCAATATTATAAATCCATAGCAACATTGGTTTTAATTATGAGGTCGAGATAAATTTGTTTACAAGTCTTCATTTATCTGTATCCCTGTATTTAATACTTATTTGAAATAAGTTATTTCCGATTTTTTTTTAACTTAAATCAATTTTGGAAACTTAAATATACAAATTTAAATTAGTTTTGAATTTTTCAAACTTTTAATCAATAATAATAATAATTTTTATTGAATAAAATTGCAAACAATTCAAAATGAATATTTTTCAAGTATGAATGTAGCAAAACATTTAGAACTGAAAAATTAAATGCTTTAAAAAATATAACTTAAGTTTTTAATGATTTTGAAAGATAGAGAAATAGCGGAGACTTAACAAAGACTCAAGTCTCGAAGCAATTAATGTTTAGAGACTTGAGAAACTTATTTCTCGAAAATATTAGCTGTAGTTTTAATGATGTTTTGCCATTGTTTTAATATTGTTTTAATATTGTACTTTCAATTACACTCAATGATCAAACAATATTTTTAAAGCAATTTTTAAATTCTTTTTATGATAACAAGTGAAAGAAAAAATAGATCTTTTGAAAATAATGTTGAAAACTTATTTTTTTTTATTAAAAGTATATGATGATTAACTCTTGTATTTGGGTAGCTATTAGTGATTGAAAGTTCTGTTGACTTTCATCAAAAATTTAGACGAAGAACTTTGTTTGAAATTTCTTTTTTTTATCAAAGTGTCCATAAATAGATGTAATGTTGAGGAATATATCAATTTCTCACCACAACAGAGAAGCCTTACTTTATCCAAACTTTTAAATGAAGAAAAATTGGATCTCTTTCTTTCTCATTCACTATTTCTCTATTCCTTTTTTCCATTTTCTCTTTACTACTATTTTTCTTTCATTCAACTTTAATGTACACATTATTGTTCTCGCTTTTAAATTATAAGAAACCTCAATAAAAAGGCTTCAAAGCTTTCTATTCTATCCTATTGTTAAAATAAAGTATCATATGTTTGAAACTAAATTGTACTAAACTTACAAATAATAGTTAAAAATAATGACTTACTTGTGATTCAGTATATTTCGAATAGAGTTTACAACTCATTATAACTTTATTTCATAACAAATAAATTATTGATAGATTTGTTACACTTTTTACCTTAAATATGGTTTAATTTTATGAATCGGTATAATTAAGCAAAAATGAATGAAACATGTCTTAAAAACAATAATCAATATCATATAAAATGTCTTAATGTCTTAATTCAGACCTAATCTAATCAATTGTAATACTAGTTAACAATGAATTTATAAAATTAATGAACAAAATTAGAAAAGTAATTATTTTCTGAATGGATATGATTGAAAAATGACTTAATTGTAATGTTTTATTACTTACAACATTATTGTCTTCGTCCTGATTGGCAAACGATTGTGCAATACTATCGCCAGCAATACTTCTTTTATATCCTGAAACACTTGCACCAAAAATATCACTTTGAATAGAGTCATGATTGGAATTGGTCTGTCCTTCTAATGACTTGACAGACACATTATCAAAACAAATGTAAACATCTTTTTGTTTGTTGGAAATACTATTACTATTTTTCGAAGAAATCTGCAATTTTTTCTTAATCGCCGAACTCTTATCATTATAATTGTTATTAGTATTACTACAAGTCTTAATATCTGAAGCATTTTTAGTATTGTTGGTAAAGTTGGGCAAATGATTAGAACTATTAAATCCACTACTAATCGAAGGAATGTCAAAATCAGCGGCAATACTATGAACACGATTATTAGTTGTAATCGTATTGTTATTATGAAAATTAGATAAATTATTATTACTATTACTATTATTTGTATTAATAATAGTATTATTATTATGAATACTTTGTTTGGGTACGATTTGCGCGAAAGCATTATCAACAATACATTTTTGCAATTGTAAAATATGATGACTAATATCATCGTTAACTAATTGAAAGGGAGCTATAGACTGCTTATTTTTATAATTAATTTTGGCACCATTTTGTATCAATAATTGTAGACATGATCGAGATATGTGTTCTTGACATAAGCATATATGCAAAGGAGTCACTCCATATCTATCACGAACATTCACATTTGCGCCATACTTTATGAGTTCCCGAAGAATCGCAGAATTATTCAGAGCCACACATAAGAAAATTGGTGGCAAACTATATAAGTTTTCACGAGTATATTCTTCATCATAAGTGATAGAACTGCCATCAGTTGACATATGGACTACTTTGAGATGAGGCCACATCTCAGCGCGCAATCGAATCACTTTAGTTGGAGTTGAAAAGCGGCCAACACTTGACAAATCACTGTTTATAGAGCTCGGACTTGAATTAAGAGCGAAATAAATAGAATGTCCGGCATTTAGAGAGACACCACTCAAGTGAGCGGACGGGCCCGCGAGTGGACTCAACAATTTTGGACTATTAGTAGAACGTATTGATGGAGTCCTTATCAATGGTTCACGACTTGAAGAACTGATAAGATTTAAATTATTAATAGTAAGTCTATCGTTATTATTAGTAATTGGGGCACAACTTTCATCACTGGTATGACTACTTCTACGCCATGGATCCATACTATAAGGTACAACTCCTGCTTCGTTTGCATCGATTCCATGCTTCAGTAGTAATAAAGTCACATCATATGAGTTGTTCTCAATCGCCAAATGTAGACAATTGGTGAAAATGGATGGCGACTCACCTCCGCGTTCATCAGTAGATCCAGACTCTCGTCTCTCATTGTTATTATTAGTTAAAAACCTATCGATCATTGACTGACTTTTAAGTAATGTTTTATTATTATTATCGCACTCTTGACTCTGTGATCGATGGGATCCGTGACTCACTTTATCATAAATGCTTCCGTTGTTATGCAAATTGTTGACCTGATATCTGGTGTGATGTAATTCAAGCATTCGTCGGACAAATCTGGTGTCATTGTGTCTAATGGCTCTCTCCAACTGTTCCGCTTCTATAGTTAAGTCATTGATAGAAGAGGCGAGACTGCCATGAAGTGAATTGAATGAAGGGCTCAGCGCTAGTGTTGTTCCCATTGGAGCAGAACAATGGCCTAAATTATTACCGCCATTAAAATTAACGCTAAGACTTGTTGGTGAATAGAGAGGCTTTTGCTGATTGATTTGAAATGCACTTATGGAAGACTCGGCCATATTATCACTTGAAGATGCTTTCGATATTGAATCCGCGGGTGAAATGGAAAACTCTGGAGGAATGGTAGCACTGACTAATAGCTGAGATGTGAAAAGAGTTGTCGGTCGGCTTATTGTCTGTGAGTCATAACAGTCTGACATCTCATTTTTATTATTCATATCATCTTCAACTATATTCACACGAATCGATGATTCTTTGGTAAGTAATGATTGATCAGCAAAAGGCACAAAAACGTTGGCATTTAAACCAACAGAAGATTGTGAGGCAATAATTAAATTTTGATCATTACTTTCCGGTGAATGAATTGTTTTATCAATTATGTAGAGATCGCCTTCAAATGAATCTTTTTTATAATCAAACAATTGGTTGGAAAGCCTATCATTAAATGGCAATTGTTTGTCAATTGTGTCCACAATAACTGGTTCTACTGTTGTCTGTAATGTCGATAATACTCTCGTGGATTCTGCACTCGATTTCTGTTTAGTGACTGTCATCTGTAGAAATACAATGAGAGAAAATGGAACCAAATGTTAGCAAAAAACGAATAGACAAGTCATCAATAATGTAGTGCTTTAGTGGTCGTCGAGTTTTAAGGTAAGAGCAAAAACAATCTCCAATAATGTGAATGACTGTCAGAAGCACTGGCCTATAGAGTCATATACTGTCAAATACAGTTACGCATAAAAGTTTCCAACAGTTATACACGTTATACGAGTGTCACTACAATAAAACACTCGTTATTCGCAACTAATAATGCTCTTTTCCATTCCTTTCTTTCTATAGATTTTCATTTTTATAATTTTATTTTCTTAGTTATAATTATTATGCACTTCAATATATAGTTTAATTTTATTTTATTAATTTTGTTTTATTAATATGCGATTATCTTAAATTCAAATCAGATTCAAAGCTTTCAAACACTTTCAAAATCAAATCTTAATCAAAGTTTTTGAAAAGCAAAGAAAGAAAAACCTGGATTTCAATAATAATTATCTGTAGAAAATTTGCATTTTTCACTTCATCCACTTATGATTTTGAAAATCAATTGATGAGTTTAGCCTTAAAAAAGAAATTGGTTTAAATTCCAGAGTACTTTTGTTCAATTTATAAATGATTTGAAATGTTAAAACTGTTTTAAATTCCTTGAATGTGAGAATTTCACGAATGATTGAATTTTAATATATGGGAATGATTTGCATAAAAGTGAAGCTGCAAATCAAAAGCATATTCTCATTGTTAATTCAATGAATCTGTGCGAATGAAAGAGTCAAATAATACTCTGTGGTGTCATATAATCATATAACTGCCCATTTTATATGTCAAAATTGAAAATATGCTTTTCATTTTAAGTTATTCAATTAGTGATTAAGGTGTATGAACTTAGAATATCAAATAAATAGATTTTCTTAAATAATGCAAGTATTAATATCTTATACCATAGATATATTGTAAACTTAAGGTTTAGTCCATTTTACAGATTTAAGGTATGAAACTATGAAAGAGGTATTACTGTATATGCGGTAATGCAATGATGGCCATTAGTAGTCAATCAGATGAGAAATAGCTAGAAAAACATCCAAACTTCGCGACTGCAACTGTAACTGTAACTTAGTTTTTAAGGTAAGTAAAAATTATATAGTATAGCATGAAATAGACTGTTGAATGCATTCTTTTCTTGTATCTACTTTTAATGCAAATGTTTTGGACATTACATGAAAGAGCTTCACTCAAATGTTATTTAAATTTACTTTGGGTTTACTACAGACCACTACAATCATCATTATTTAATTCCTGATCTAACCATTAATTTGTTAACTTAAATTAAACTCCATTTCTTTTTTATGGTTTATGAGATTAAATTGTTACGCTTTGCTTAAGTTTTAACTTAGTTATAAATTGTAAAATCAAATTTCATTGCATTTATATTTGAATTTTATATTAGTCTAAAAGAGAATTAGAGATAAGTACGTTTTTGATTTAAGATCATAATTTTAATCAATCAACTCATAATGGAGTTGAGCGATAGGACTGCGTTTCTTTAGAATATTTCATTGTTCGTGATTAATAATTGAAATCATTCAAAAAATTAATTAACTGAAAAACAAACAAAGCTTTTATGAAATTCTCTTTTAGAGTATTACACAACAGGTTTATAGATTGAAAGCAAAGATTTGTTAGCTATACTGTTAGCTATAGTGCTAGCTATACTGTTAGCTACACTGTTAGCTACATTCACTTTATTTTTTAAACTATAATAATAAAGATTCTGAATCTGAGATCTTATAAAAAAAATCTACAGTATTATGGATTTTAAATAAATTTGAAGAATTTAAGTGAATGAACTAAAAGCTTAGAAACAAAAACTTTTGAAACAAATCTTAACTGAATGAATTCATTCTTTTATTTGAATTCTTGAAATAGTCTTTTAGTTTTGATTTATTTTCTTAACTATATCTTCGAATTAATGCACATTTATTCTGTATCTCTCAGAGAAGAGAATCTATACCTGAAAATATAGAAATAGATGTGAAATCTCCTTATTATCTAATGCCTCATCTCATTGAGTATTCATAAGAGGGTCTGTATTCTATTCTGACAATCAGTAGAGTTTGCAGTCCAGTAAAGAGACTAATAATTCAGAATCAGAATAAAAGGCTGCATCGCATCAAAAGACTACATAATCACAGAGAATGAAAGCATATAAACTTAAATAACATGTTCTTCACTGCATTTCACATCATTTCACATCATTTTTGTTTCCCAAAATTTATTTACTCTCTCTCTCTCGCTCTCTCTCTCTCTCTCTCTCTCTCTCTCTCTCTCTCTCTCTCTCTCTCTCTCTCTCTCTCCTAATAATTTACTCATTGAGACTGAACTAATTTGATTAGACATTAATCAAATATTCAAAAAATATGTTTACAGGATGGTTTCGAAACTTTATTCTATATTCCTTTTCTAGCCTTCAGTTGATTCAAAATGTTTGTAAAATTATTAATTTATTCTAAAACATGAAATATATGATATTTTATGCCTTCTACTACTGGGATAAGGATGTGATGATTGGTAAAAAAGAGAATTAGGGATAGAATTTCGATATGTTTTTGGATACGAAACGAACGAACAAACCAAACGAAACCAAATCAAAGCGATCAAAGATTATGCTTAAGAAATCGCATATAAGAAGTCATTAGTAGTAAAGTCTTATCTAATTTGATAAATAATCTATAAATTCAAACCTTATTAGCCTTTGAAAAGTGAAAGCATTGGTCGCTCTCATGAAGACTATCATCAGTTTCTTTGGCGTTTTGTCTCTGAAGGCAATAACTCTTCGAATCTTCACCAATACATGAGTTTTTCTCTTCATTTGGAGAAAACTTGCGCTCATTTCTATTCCCAGTTTTTCTTTGGTATGAATTAGCCGTTTGGCTCATTTCACACTCCAATCACTGATTCTTCATTTGATTGCCATTTAATTGCCATCTCTTCAACACATTTCATATCAAAATTTATCACATAATTTGTATACATTTCTCAACAACATTTCGTTAATTAATTCATCTGTCGTTTTGTCTGAAAATATAAATTGAAGTCTAATTAGAAATCTGAACAACATTTTTTAGATATTTATATTAATTGTAAAAACTGATATTTATTTTTGCAAATAATTCATAACAAGACATGATTGAATTTTAAAACAATAAAGTTTTCGATGGTTAATAACGACCTTAATTAACGTTGAGTGAAACTAATGAAAGATAAATGAGCTCTAAAAGTAAATGAAATATAAATAATAATTGAACTATTGATATAAACAGACAATTGAAAACAACCAGACTTTGCTTCAAATGCATCTTCGAATCGAAGGTGAGGATAAAGCCTCAAATTTTCAGTATTTAGCCATTGCTCAGACTGAATATCTAAAAGTTCAATGAAGTTCAAGTTGAACCAAACAATTTGAGAGCTTAGTAAAGATACATGAAATCAAAATCATTTACAGAAACCAATACTTTAGAACCACATAGAATTTCAATGATTTGTTACAATTTTTAAAGCAAATTCTGTCAAAAAGCAATCACTTATTAAAGGTTATATAATTTTTCTAAAATACAAGATAAGTCTTAAGCTTATGAAATACACCAATATTTTATGCTTAAATAATTTTAGATTTAAATAATTGATTGCCTGCATTTTAATTAATTCAATCGTTTATTCTATCAAATAGTTTGAAGTGTTTCAAAGTACTAAAAATCACATTTTAGACAATCGAGACTTTTTTTAATTGGTTTCAAAATCATATCAGTCAGAAAATCTATTCATTAAAGCTTATTTTCATTATGAAACATCTTTACGCAAAATTTAATTAAAATTATGTTTAATTGAACGTTGAGTCAGAGCTCTTTCCAAGTTTCTCAAGTACAGTACGATATTGTTATTTTCTTATATAGAATAAATAGCTAATTATATCAATCAATAGTTTCTACAAAATTTCTAAACGTATTCAAAAGTTCTAATATTTTTTCATCAAATATTTTTAAGTTTTATGGAATAAACAGCTTATCATTGAATAAATATCTAATAGAAAAATAATTAGAAATTTAGAATTAAAAAAGAATTTTCTAATTCAATTCCGATGTACAGTTAAGGGCTAAAGAATCGATTATACAGGTATTTACAAAAATATATACTTTATTGCAAAGATGAAGTATTTACTCAACTTTAATGAAAATTATTACTCATTGATAAGAAATTAAAAATTTTGAAATTGAATAAAATGATTAATTTAAAGTTGAAAATATATTAAATTTATGGAATGATGAAAATAATTGAAACTCAATGAGATGTGAATTTAACTAGCTTGTGATCATCTATTTTTTCTATTAACCATTTAATTTCTATCTCAAAGTTTTTTATAATATTCTGTATAAAGAGCTCTCTCAAACTGAAGTATGTATTTTATTTTTACAAAATATGATCGATTCTTTGGTTGGTAACCGCAAACTATATAACCCAGTTAAGTAGGTCTTCGAACGAAATAATTAACATTAGTATAAAAAGCTATTTTCATTAATAAAATTATTTTTCTGTTAGGATATTACTGAATATCTAATAAATTATTCAGCACTAGTGATGCATCAAATAGTATTTCGCAATAAAATCCTTGAGACGGGCCGCTAGTGAATTGAAATGAAAAATTAACTTTATTTGTTAGCTATTAATATTTAATCACTAACTTATAAGAGAATAAACAGGTTTTATTTCATAAGAGAATAGGGCTCAAAATAAACATATTTCTAAGTTTAATCAATTTTAGATTCTCATGTCATTTGAAACATTTCCTTCAATTTAAAAGAAACAATAGCTTTTTCAACTTAAGACAAATACTATTAATTTGAGAAAACTTTTGAACGTTTTCTTTCCCTAAAACTCATTGTAATAGTTTCTTCGATTCTGAGTTGAGCCTTAGTTTGAATGATGATTTAAACATGATTTAAAAGGAAATATCATTTAATTGTATATCGATTTAAAGCTTATTCGATTAATTTAAAGAATCCGATACTATTTAAATTTCAATTAATCCTTATTAAACTTGAGATCTTAATCAAGATTATTAGCTGTGAAAGAATTCCTTCAATTATTACATTGGATTTATTGATAAATTATTCATAGCTTCCTTTTATTATGAGTTAATGTGTTATGAGTTTGTTTTTTGTAAGCAATTACTAATAACATATTAACTATTTATACTGACACAAACGCTATGTTTTAGTTGAAAAAATACCATTTTCTCAACCATTTGTTTTTTGCATAACTAATGGTTAAGTTATGCGATTTATTTAAACATTATTCATCATGACTTTGTATTCTATAAATTATAATTGGATTAATGTAACAGATGTTTCAAGGAATTGAAAAAAATATACTCTAAGCTATATTTTTATTCCTATGCATTATGAAAAACTTGAAATTACTATTCCATTTCCAGAAAAGAAAAGTAAAACTAATCAATTACAACTTATGTTAATAAATGTGACATATATTTAAATATGTGTTTGATGTCTCAATGTATTTATCACTTTTCATAAAAACATAGAAAACTTTTTATTCACTTTTTCTTTCATTTAAGCCATAAGTAGTTTTATTATACGTTCTGTATTCTAGCCTTTCCGAATCTTTTTGAATTTGATTGAAAAATATTTGATATTATTTGATAATAGTTGAGAAACTTTGTTTAAGTTAAATAAATAACTTAATTATTTGGCAAGTAATCTAGAGACAACCAGTTCTAAATATAAGTTGAATGAAGTCACGAGTCAAATGTTAATGTGATTCTCATTCAAAATGCTGAGAAAATATACTGGTATTAACACTGACAGAAATAATAAATTCTCACAATTCAAATAGGATTTTGTGTTCAGATCAGATAGAGATTTTCTATGCCCTAAATTTGATGTCTTGTAAGGAGAATAAGAATGAGCTTATTCTAAAGCTTGTACCACTTTCTGATCAATCAAACCCATGGCATAAAATTTTTCACTCTTCCGTAGAGATAACGAACCACAAAAACAATAAAAGTTTTAAGAATTAAAGTTATTCATACATGACTTGGGTTTTAGAGCGAGTTCATAGAAAAATATTCCCAAAACAACTGTAATTTGAAACAAAAGGCTATATTATTATAATATAAAGCTAAAATTAATGGTTTGATTAGTCGAAAGGATTTTCATTAATATTAAATTAAAAATTGTAATACATTGCTATACATTATCACTTATTTCATGTATACTCAAACACTTTGGATTCACTCAATCTCTTAATTAGTTTAGAGTTTGATTGCATTGATATTCACAAGATTCCAATGCGAGAAATCAGATTCAATTGAGATTTTATGGGAATTCTTATTTACCCTGTATTGTCATTTTGATAGAAAGGTATTCCAATAAAATTTTCATTAATTTCGTTCAGAATGAATGAATTCAAATAAGCTTTAGAGTTATTCCAGAAATTTAAAATGAGTTTTCAAATACAATACTTCAAAATTTAGTAATTGTTGAAAGTAAACTATAGTTTTTCTTAAGTATTAGAAATCTGTTGAAAGATAATTTAGATAATTTATATTTATTGAATTAAGACATGGGTGCCCATCTCAAATTGACCAGAGGGCCAAATTTTGACCAAAAATGCCGTGGGGACCAAGAAATTTCGAAATGACGTCATTTTATTGATTAAACTCATTTAAAAGCACATCTAAAATACTTACATAGTTTTTGGCTTAAAATTTAAGATAATTAGATTTTACTTGATTTGCAAGCAACTGGTGTAATTAAATAACCTCAATAAAATGAAAATTTGCTATCCAAAAACTATTGGATATTTTTACTTATAATTTTCACGACAAAAAGATTATAATGAGATATTATGATAGAATGCACTCAATATGCCAGTTGTTCAGCATTCTCTGCTTTATCATTAACAAATTTCTTATTTAAAACGTTCATTAAGAAGTTATTCAACATTTTTTTATTATAATAATGCTTTTTTAATAGAAAAATGTGCACTAGAGTAGTATTTTGAGATTAGTAAACAAAAATCAGGTAAAATGAAACAACCTGCCATCATTCTTCCTTATTAGTAAAATTTAAAAATATTAATTAGTTTCTGGATAATGAATTTTTATTTTATTTACATCCTGAATTTCATACTTGAATTAATATTTTCACAATTTCCTCGAATTTTTTAAATAATTAGATAAACTTATCGAAAATTCTTGTTATTAATTAAGTCTGGTAAAAATTTAGTGTCGCGGGCCGGGTCTGGCCCTGCAGGCCGTATGATGGACACCCATGGATTAGGAGGTGAAATAAATGTAAATTTCAGTGGTCGGTATTTTCTAGAAATAGGCTCTAGAGTCTCGAAATTTTTTCTTTCGAGTTTCGACTATTTCTTCTATTAAAAACTTGATGTTTTTTAAGCGTTAAATTGTTCAGTTTTTAATGTTTTGTTACATTTAAACTTGAAAAAAATGAAGTGTTTGCATTTTTAAATTTAAAAATAAGGGTTTATTAACTAATTTTGGTTTCATTTTTATAATAAAACTTCAAAAATTAGATTTATATTTAATAATTTTTCTGAAATATCGTGATAAAATTGACAAAAATAATAGAATGAAGCATAGAATTGAAGGATCCCTAGATCGAGACTCAATACTCTTTACAGACTACTAGTAAATTTCTCATCTGAAATAATCTCAAAGTTTCCAAATTACAAAATAAAAACTTTTAAATTGCATGAATTGATTTCAATTTTTTCAAGCCTTTACTTAATGATTTGGAGTTGCATTAAAATATTGTCCCAACACTATTGAATAAGTTTTGTTTCACAGCTGCAAATGACATAATTTGACTAACAGTTAAAAATTAGGCAAAATCATGAAAAAATGCGCGCTTGACTTCATTGTTTTAGAATTTTGTTGTCTGTTCAAAAAAGCGTTACTTTTTAACATTTTTCTGTCTTTTTAAGAGGTAATCGGAATCTGGATGACTTAACTCATTGCAATGACAGTTTCCTGAATTAAGCGTTAAAACTAATGATAAAAAATTATAACAGTTAGCAATATAAAGCTTATTTCTTGACAGCAAATTTCTATAGCGAGTTCGACTTATTGTTCACTCTGACTATTTCGATACGTCTTTGATTTAGTTTTGATATTTCTTTAGACAATAAAATTACTCTTTATTTAAAATAATTTTAAAGTTTTCAATCCAAGTTCAGTCTTTAAGATAAAACAATAATGAGTTAAATTTAATTTGATATCTTACTCCTACTAATTTTTTATTCTTTAGTCATATTTGATTTTAAAATAAAGTGGTATTTATTTTTTGGTTTAGTATATTATGACTTTTTTGCCTTTACATTGCATTCATTCATATTTTATTAGAATCTTCAATTATCTTCTTTTTTGAATCCAAATGGAATATTTGAAAAGTTTGATGAGATGTGAAATTGTTCAGAAAAGTAAACAGAGCCTCAGGTTTGCAACAAATTATGAAAACCCACAAAAAAATTTAAAGACTTTGTAGATCTTTTTGTTATATAAAAATGTTATGATCTTTTTGTTATATATGTTTTGTTATATATATTGTTAAAGATTACAGAAGAAATAGTTTATGATAAAATTGATTAATGATTTTCATCACAGAATTTCAAGTCAAAATTGAAAATTTGCTAAAACAATTGAAGTAATCGTGTATTTATATGAATATATCTAGTAAGATGATTGGTTGTATCAGACTGAAGGTTCAATTTGTTGGCAAAACAATATTGTCATTGAAAAAATATGTATTCATAGTTTTTAATTTAGAATATAAAAAGTTAAATCCAATTTTATACATGTATATCAGATTTTGAGATATCGAGACAAGTTTAGTGAGACATCATTTTATTAATAGAGTTAATGCTATCATATTCTTGACTGCACTTACATCATGCTATGAAGACGTGAAGCTAATACTTCTTATGAAATACAAGTTGAAACAATATATTATACAAGTAGTGATGAAAATACTAGTACTCCGTAGAAGTAATTTATGGTTCACATCATATTTGCTCTCAATCACGATATATTAGATCTCATTTTTTACATCCAGTTTTGGCTGTTCTTATATAAAAAAGACTTAAATTTTCAAGAGTCATCATTCAAAAAAATTAATTTATCTGTTATTTATGTCTATTTGTTTAGCTGTAATTTTCTTTAAATGACTGTGAGTAAAGCAGAAGGGAGAAAATGTATTAATAAATTGTTTGCAACCCATTATTATGAATTCATATAAACTTGGATAAAAAAACTGTTGGTTCCCTTTGGCTTTACTCGCTCTCAAATAGATCCTTTTCGTTTTCATTTAAAAGTAACGGAAAAGGATATCTTATTGAATATCTGACAGTCTTTATAGTCCGTTGATTAATAAATATCAATTTTCAAAGTAATTGAAGACAGTTGTCATCAGTTAGTTGGGAGTACGAGAATGAGACAAAATTCCAAATAAATGTTGAGCTGACAACATAAAGGATAAGAGAGATATTGACACAAATGTTACACGAGTTGTACTTTTGTTGTATTCTTCTATATCTTCTATATCTTCAACTATTTTTGAAAGCTTTGCACTTCACTAGCCATTAGTGACATTAATAATCAAATACATTAATGTGTGCACTACAAGTACAGCTACAACTACTTCTGTAATATCTTCTATTTTACCTGCGCTACAATTTTATCTAATATTATTCGCTACGTCTACTGTACCTTTACTTTTATTTTTCATACTAATTATTCTATAAGTTACGTGAGATTTATAATAAATTATTTGGATTTTACTTAATTCGCAAACAACGAAAACATTTTTCATTTTTCATTGAAAAAACTCTCTCAAAAGAAATTCTGGTGATATTTCATTAGATATTCGTACCTATACTTTCATTCTGTATTTGAATATGAATTACAGAATAGCTTTCTTATTGAAAATCATGTCTTTGGATATTTTGAACAATTTTTACTCAAAATTTTATACTCATGAATGAAAGCAAAGTATTTGGTATAAGTTACTTGTTTTTTGTCTTTGTTGGACTGCTTCTATTTGTTTACCTTTCATGAGAAGTACTGAAATGTATTCTTCTCAGAATCTATTCATTCACTTGAATTTCTTTAAATAATTGAATCCGTTAAATAAATTGTATTTAAGGTAAAAGAGCCCTTCTTTTAAGTTTGATTTATTGTAATCGTTGGCATCAATTATTCAGTGAATTGTTTTGGGCTAAAAGACAATTAATAAGAAATGTCTATTTAAGATCTCTATTTATGTCTATTTGGATGTCCAAATTTAATGGCATTACATTACTCTCAAATTAGTCTTAATAAACAGGTGAAAATTTTATTCAAGGATTTTAATGTGTCAGATGAATAAGAATGACAAGCATTTATCAAATTAAGAAATTGATTCTAAGAATACCTTTTCTTTTTGTAAACAAAGTGAAAATGAATGATTAATTTTGGGTCTTGAAGAGCTGTTTAGTTAATTAATTCTGTGATGAATTAATAAACATGATAAAAGGAATCTTTATTGAACGACACTCTGGAGAGCATCGGTTGCTCTTTTCAAAGTTTTCAAAGATATTCTATTACTATTCTATACAAATTTGATAATAGATTTGTGAAATATTATATTTTCTCTTGTCTTTGTTTTTTCCTGAGTCAGTCTTGTTATACAATATTTCTTTTATGAAAATTATGTGAGCTTTCATTACAATCAGAAAATTAAAAAACAAAATTACATTTACATTGCCTTTTAATAATAAAGTGCATTCTCTTTTGTACCAAACTCTCATCGCATGTTTCACTTCAATAAATTATATTTATATAATTGGCCTCTATTTTCAAAGTAATCAATTACTTAAATATATATTTAAAACCATATAACAGATAAAGATTCAATCAAATTGATAATATATATGAGAAATTCACTTATATTTTGATAATTATTTTTAAAAATTCAATATGTTTTATTGGAAATAAAAACATGG
>JAQFZT010001341.1:0-15749 GCA_034696325.1 Camisiidae sp.
GAAAATAAAATTATGGAAAATAAATCTCATGTATTAATAAAGACAGGATTACGGCCGAGTAAACCGCCGCGTTTATTGAATTCGTCCAATACTATCGATGCAAAACGCAAAATCATGATAGAAGTCACTGAAACCCAAACAGATAACCTCATTGAAGAAGTTTATTTGCATGATGAAGGTGGTGGTCCTAAGTCTCAGAATAAACTTAATCCTCAATTAAAACAATACGAATTCAACGAAACAGTTTCTCAACAAAAAAATCCAAAAGAACATGAATTTGAACCACCTTATAATAACGATAATTATTTACATAACTATAAGAATGGCAATAATTTGAATCTGAATTGTAGTGTAAAACGTGAAATAAGTGCAAATAATGATTTGGAGTGTGCCATCGCTCGGGCAAGTCTCAGGTATGTGTGCTTTTAACCAATTCTATCAATAAAACAATCATCAAAAAACCTATTGTATTACGAGAAAACAGGATTGAAAAAATAGTTTTTCATAAATTTTACTTTCATATTGTGAACTTGTCCAACAGATGTGATGTTGGCTAAGCTTTAAGTAAAAAACATAAATTCAATGAGAAGTTTTCTAAAATAATTTATCTGAGAAGGTCACTGATCAATGCAATAAATATATAGCACTATAAGATTAATTGTATTGAATGAAAAGTAACGAGAAAATCAATTTTGTGAACAGTTCAGTAGATTCAGGCACGAGTTCTCCACATCCAACTCCAACGCATTTCATTGTGGTTGCAGTGGATTTCGGAACTACTTTTAGTGGTTACAGTTTCTCTTTCACTCGAGATCCTGATAATATTCATATGATGCGCAAAGTAGAAGGTATTGTATAAAAAAGCATTCATGCGTTTCATATTGTATTTTCGCCAATCATTATATGACGACTTCTTATTTATAGGCTGTGATCCAGATGTGAGCAACCAAAAAATCCCGTAAGCAAAGCCTTTATAGACACCAATTCAAAAACCTATCAAATTTATACTTTTATATTACAGGACTATATTATTGCTCAATCCTGACGGAGCCTTTCATTCTTTCGGATTCGCAGCTCGAGATCATTACTCTAGCCTTGAACCTAAAGACGCAAAACGATGGTTTTATTTTGAAAAGTTTAAAATGAATTTACATTACGATGAGGTAATTGAACTTTTTCCAATTTATTTTTATTATCATTCTGTATATTAAAGTTGGAATTAAAGTTGAAATTAAAGTATTTTTTTACTTTGAACTTCAATTGAAATGAAATAATAGAACTAAAAATATACAGAAACCATACAACTGAAACAAGTCATTTTCCAATTTCATTTCCAAAAGTTATACATTTCGGAAATGAATTTAATCAGAGAATATACTTAAAACATATATCACTGAAATAAATATAAATTATAGAACTTGTGGCCAAAGGCTATAAGATTGAAATTATAGGGTTAAGTTAGAAAAAACCTTTTTCTATGAAAATACTTTAAAAATCAGATCATTCATTAAAGTAAATTACAGTGAAATTGAAATTTTGAACTGGTATGAAATCGATATTCTAAGAGGATTTGATTGGAGTTCTGATAGCTTTATAACTAACACATTGAATTTTTAGTTTAATGTCTGTCTGCTCTATAAAAACCAATAAAATAACTATAAACAAAAAAGTGTTAGAAAACTATATACCTGTAATCTTGAATTATTAAGTTTTCAGTTCAAGTTAAGACTGAAAATAATGGGAGCTTTTAATAAAAAAAAATAATAAATCCAAGATTGAGGCTAAATAGTTTGCATTGTTTGAGCTATAACTTGAAGATGCTTTTCAGAAAAAAGGTTCAATAACTCAAAGAGTTATTCAAAATATATCTTATCTCATACTAAAAGTCAATACTTTATTATTAGTTTCTCAATAATCGAAAAAATTATCTGTAATGTTAGAGCATTGAGTATTTAATTTTATCGAAATATTAATAAACCCTTTTAATAAAATTCAACGAAAATTGATTGTATTCCTGATATTAATTTGTTTTAAAGACTACACTTAGTTTTACCCGAATTCAAAATGTTGAAACCTTTGAAAATCTATAAAACTTTCTATGATTGCAGTCTTTATCACTTGAAACTAAAATTAAAGCCACGAATGGCAACAAATCGATGGCTGCGATAACAGTGTTTGCACATGCATTGCGATACTTTAAATCGCTTGCTTTGCAAGAACTTAGCGATCAGGCGGCCATCAAAATATTGAATGAAGATATTCGATGGGTTCTCACTGTTCCTGCAATTTGGAAACCATCGGCCAAACAATTCATGAGAGAGGCTGCCTATGAGGTGACACAACTTCTTACTTATTCAAAAATGCAAACTTTGAGCTTTTAAAAAGTCTGTTATTCAGGAGTAGAAAATAGTTAATGGATTAAAATTGATATTTAGGCAGGAATTGGAAGCCCTGACAATCCCTACCAACTATTGATAGCATTAGAACCAGAGGCAGCATCAATATATTGCAGACGATTGAAAATGCATCAATTAGTACCCATTTGTCCGCCACGAAGACATTCCCTGTTTCCAGAAAAGAGAAACTCAACAGACGAAGAAATCGCAGTCGATTGTGAGAGAGGTAACTGTTATATTGTTTATCCATCAGTATTTCCTTGACTTTGAAAATAGTGTAAAATTATTGAATATTTGTATGACACAAACCAACAATGCTATTATGCTATTAACTTTGCTATTAAGCTATATAACAGCTGATAAACTTAATTCGCAGATATGTTTTTGTCACTTCACGCTTTGAATTGCTCTCATACAGGTAGTGATACAGTTGAAAATGCATTCACGAAAGGTATTATTGCTGCAAATATTGTTTACAATCAAATGATTATTTTTCTTGATTTCACATTCAATTTTCTCATTAAAGGAACTAAATATATTGTGGTAGACGTGGGCGGAGGAACGGTTGATATAACTTGCCATCAAATTCAGACAAAACAGGGATCTCTTAAAGAACTACATAAAGCAACGGGTGGACCAAATGGTTCCATTGGAGTCGATCTATGCTTTGAGAACTTATTATCTGATATATTTGGTGTCGATTTCATGACACAATTTAAAACTAAAAGACCATCGGGTTATGTGGACCTCATGGCTGCCTTCGAAGCTCGAAAGAGGAGCTCAAGCCCTTTTCAATGCACAACTTCTAATATTTCTCTTCCGTTTTCATTTATTAACTTTTTCAAAAAGAGCAAAGGATGTACGGTATGAGTGCTTCACACAATTTAAAAGTCAAATTTTAAGATTTTCAATTATAGTAATCTTATGATTGATTTGATGATCAGGTGGAAAATGCAGTCAAAAAATATACAGGAGTTAAGGGTATATCTTATTGCTCGAAACTAGGAATGCTTCGATTAGAGCCATCTTTAATGCAACAACTCTTTGAGCCCGTGACCAAACAAATTATTAATCATATCACAGATATTTTGAGCAATAAACTAGTCCAAGATGTGAGTTATCTATTTCTTGTGGGAGGTTTTGCCGAATCGCAAATACTTCAGTCTCATGTTAGAAGTGCATTTTCACAGAGATTGAAAGTAATAATACCGCAAAGCCCTAATTTGGCAATACTTCGCGGCGCAACCATTTACGGTCTCGACCCTACAGTCATCAGTTGTCGCAGAGCTAGACTCACATATGGTGTCGGAGTTCTAAATAGATTTGATCGCAGTAGACATCCATTACATAAGTTAGCCATAAAAGACAATATCGAATGGTGTGCCGATGTTTTCGATACTTTTGTGCACTGCGATCAATCTCTTGGTCTTTTTGAGACAATCACTAGACTTTATACACCAGTCAACGAGTTCCAGACCTGCAGTATTATTCATATTTACTGCAGTCAAAGAGATGACATCGAGTTTATTACTGACGAAGGAGTCAAAAGATGTGGAACTCTTTATCTAGATTTAGATACTATTGAAAATTCTAATAAGAAGGGTATAAACCCTGCTTTTAAACAACTTATGAAAAGAGAAATACAAACACAGATGATATTCGGAGACACGGAAATTAAGGTCAGTTTTTCATTGCTATCACTTCGGCCTCAATACTCTCTTTCGTTTAGCTTTTCTTTTGAAGTTAATCAACTCAGAATCAAGTTTATGAACATTACTTTATATAACTAATGAATTTTGTGATTAACTCAATTCAATTTTAGTAAATTTTTGACTCAATCGTTTGTATATTCATAGGTAACCGCTTTAGATGTGGCCACTGGTAAGTGCGTTAAAGCAGAAATCGATTTCTTGAAAAATTAATTACATTCAAATCAGCCACAAATTAGTGCCAAACTATCATTATATTCAATATAAACGTTTAAATATCTCTCTATTGTCTTTAACACTATTTAAATATTGAATAAAGTTTATCATTTCATTTGGAAAGTTTCGATATTTAAAGTTTTATTAATAAATCAAAATTAAAGTTAAATGAATTGCAATTTCAAATGTTTAAGTATTGAAAAAAAATTATTTATATAATCAAAGTTTGTTTTTATAATCATTGTATTTACAAATAACAAAATGTATTAATGACTTAATAAACAATACAATGGATGATGAGTTTTCTTAATAAATTATTTCAAATATCTCTATAATTTAAATGTATTTAATTATGAAAATTAGTCGAAATCTGGAATTTCATCGAATGCAAAACCCGGATATTTATTGTACGCGTAATAAGCAATTCTGCAGTGATAAAAGCCCGGAATAAACATCAAAAACCCGAGAAATGTGAGGACAAGTAATCCATCGGTAGGTCTTATGTTGACTATGACTCCCGTGTATATTAAACACGACGTTATTATAACAATAGTTCCCACGAATAACAAGAATACAGCCAATAGTATTGCTTTCCACGGAATCTTTCTATTAATACTTTCCGGCTATTCATCAAAAATTCAATTCAATTTAATGTAAATGTTTATAATTTATCAATAATTCAATTATCAATCAATGCATATATTATTTTCTAAAAATAATTTAAATCAAAAGCATAAAACTCTTCAGCCAATCAAAAGTATTACTAAAAATTGCTATAAACTTATGAAACTTTAACTGAGTTTAAAACAAATGAAAGATTAGAAAAATATGAAGTAATTAATGAATTGAATACCTCTTGATTTTGATATTGAGTTTGATCGCAAAACTCATCCAAATGCTGATAATCAGCTTTTAATTTTGATGAATTAGTCTTTGATCTAAACATCAAATTTGTGGATAAATCTGATTCTCTCTCAAACATAGCTAATAATATTCATATCAATTATTCAATAATAATATTGTTTATAAACTTGTTTTTCATTTTCATTTAAAGGCAGATGTAATCAAATCAAACATTCATTTATCTAACGTTTAAATAATAGTAAACAAAACTCAGTTTAGAAATGACTAGAAATGTTTTTTCAATCAGTCAATAATTACGAAATGCAATAATTTGTGGCATTTTTATAATTCAATTAAAAAACTTGAGTTAATCTCGAGATTCTGTATTCTTTTAAATGAAAGGGTTTTGTATAGAATAGAAACGTATTTTATGAGTATTTTTTAAGCAATAAAAGGGATTTTTCATACTTTCCTACAGACACGATATTTGCGTTGATTATAGCAGACGATAGAATCATATTTAGCGGCTTTCGAGTCATTTAAATGTATTTTGCAATGGATTTAAGAAAATATAGTAAAATGGGAACTAAATTTTGTATAATTTGTTTAACACTATTTTCATCAGTCAATACAAACGATTCAAATGAATGGGAATCCAAAGGAATATATGTTAAAAAAGAACATTCATTGACAAAACCATATCAAGGTTTACATTACTTTTGTATTAAACTTCATTTAATTCATATGAAATTCAAATTTAATTCAATTATTCTTTATTACAATTTTATTTCGAAACCATCTCTTTATTACTATTTTTTTGTCACAAACTTTTCATTGTATGACTACTTGACTGCAAAACTTGACTTAAAAGTAAAAGTTATTTCATTTCTAGTATTTTCTATTTTTCATTCAAATTAATTCATTATTTTGTTCGCAGTAAAGGTTATGAAAATTAAGTTTTCATTATTTGAAGCATTGATTATGAAATAAATATTGAAATAAATGGAGATATTGTTAATAATTGAATAGAGATCGAGTACACGTTGTAATGATTCAATTACTAACAATAATTTATAGTATTTTATTATATGATAGATTAGAGAAACGATCTATAATTTTATTAAAAGGCATATCATTTAACACCTACTTTTATACAGCATTTATAATAAGCTCATAATAAGCCTATAATATACTATACCTGTAATTATCTGCTAAAAATGTGTTATAGCTTTCAGTATAAATCTGTTTCTCAAAAAAGTTTCACAAACGCTAAAAATTATTATTCAAACTTAATTCAGAACTTTATTTAAAAGTATATTTTAATTAAATATGAATAAGAAGTTGTTTATTAAATGTTTGAATGAATGGAAAGTTTTGGTTCGAAGAGAAATAAAAGTATTATTAAAGAAAGTACTGATGTTTTAGTTAGAAATATGTTGACTGAATTGTAATTTAAATACTAATTAATGGTAATTAAATACTGATTTGATTGATAGGAACGGGAATGACGATCCCTAACTGGGATTTCTTCGGCTCAACAATGGTGACGACTAGCTTTATTAGATTAACTCCTGACCAACAAAGTCGAACGGGAGGCATTTGGAATAAAGTTGTATGTAAAACATCATTACTTTCATTACAATCTAATTAATAAGCGATTATTTCATTTAAAAGCCATTTAGTTTCCGGAATTGGGAAATTCACGTCCAGTTCAAAGTGAGCGGTCACGGAAAAGATTTATTTGGCGATGGAATGGCTTTTTGGTATATTAGAGATACTCTGAGACCAGGTTTTGATTAGTTTTATTTAATGAAAATTTGAAAGAGACTTAAGACAAATGATTTATATAAAAATAGGACCAGTATTTGGAAACGCAGATCATTTTGTAGGTGTGGGAATATTTATGGACACGTACGCCAACCAGAACGGAGTCCACAGTCACGGACATCCATATATATCAGCGATGGTTAATAACGGAACGATGGGTTACGATCACGATAGAGATGGCACTCATTCAGAAATAGCCGGTTGTGAATCAAAGTTTAGAGGCGCTGAACACGACACCCATATCTCAATTCGATACGAAAATGATGTTTTGACAGTCAATACAGACATAGAAGGAAAAAATGAATGGAAAGAGTGTTTTAGTGTTAAAGGCATTCTATTGCCGACTGATTACTATTTTGGAGTGACGGCCGCCACAGGAGAGCTGAGCGATAATCACGATATTATTTCCGTTAAAACCTATGAATTAGAAGCTCCGCCTGTAGTGAATGCAAACGAAGACCGATCAAAGATAGTCCCTTCGGCTTCATTTTTTGCGTCCCCACGCGATCACACACCAGATCCACCGCCACCTACGTCTGGATTTAAGTTATTTTTAATAATATTATGTGCCATAATAGGAATCATAATTTGTGTTGTGGTCGGAGTTATGGTTTTCCAAAAAAATCAGGAAAACTCCAGAAAAAGGTTTTACTAGTATTCCACTCATTTGTAATAAGAGAGCATTTAAATGTTCCAACAATTCTTTGCTCCCAATATTTTTTAGAATATATTAATTATTTCATATAATTTTCGCATTAAGTTTGATGAAAATGTTATTAAATATTTCAATTTTTCATTATTCTATACATTCATTTCTGTTCAAACAGTAATTCTTTACTAAACTTTTATACAAGTCATTACAGTATAAAACTTTATTTTCTTCAATTCTTCTTCAGCTTATTCTTAATCAATAATTTTAAGCCATTTGTGCATTAATGGAATGTTTCATATTTAATATTGAATTAAATTTTTGTATTTTTAGATTAGAATGCTTTCAGTTTTATTTTAACTGTTAATTATTTTAATTCTCCAACAACTCCACCAATCATTTCACAGCTTTAATAAAAATGTCAAAAATAAAATGCAATAAAAGATTTTTAAATAATGTTTTGACAATCATTACCTTTTACTGATATCACATAATCTGAAAAATTTGAAACAAAAAACTTAATCAAACATTCAGTAGAAAAAATAAGAGTATGTTTTGATGACACAAAACTCACTGATTTTGGAATAGTTGTGAAGTTATTTGCAATTTTTTGATATTCTGATTGAAAGAGAGATCATTAGAATCGATAAATGAATTGTATTTTTTTCTACAACTGACTGTTTCTGTATTTTCTATAGTATTTTCTTGAGCCGCAAAATTTTTCGCAACATGAGAGAGTATCTGATGAGAAAACAATTCTTTCAATTCTTAAGTTTAAGTTCAAATAAAATATTTTCAAACAAAATCCTTTCGATAATTACCTCAACAGATTTGGACCCCTTTACGATTTGACGCGAAACTAAAGTGAAAATAAATCAAATTATTTGAAAATCAATTTAAAATTATAGTTATAGTTCGTATGAGACCAGATCCGGCACTTTGAATGTTAGCAGTGATTCGTTCACATAATCTTGATTTGGATTCTGAGTACAAACTTCTGGCTTGTGTTGGTTGTGAACTCATCATTCATTAAGTTCAATTATTCGTAAATCTGTTGATTATTATGATTATTACATATATTGAAGTTATTGTTTTTAATTTATGAGCAGATTAGTCCGTTTTGACCAAATAATGAAAGATTTGCAAATAATATTTAGTAAATTACCATTGAGAAATAACATTCAAAATACACGAATGTACATACAGAGTACATACACAAACTACGGTACTCTCTCTCCTCACTCTCTCTCTCCCTCTCTCATATGTTTGATAGGATTGAATTATGAGAAAACCACTTCACGATATGATTGTTGATAGAACCCCAGAACTGTGACAGCTAAGTTTATAATATATTTTGATAGCATTATAAACTTAATTAAAAATCCAAATTAAGGCATTCATGGTTTTTCAAACAATTAGTTCAGTTTATTTATTCAATTGTATTAAATTTGGATTTTCCAATAACTTGTAATAAAGTCATGATAAGTCTATAAACTTCATGTAACATAACTTATATTCTATTCAAAACATAATTATCTAATAGTAATCAGTTTTCGAAGTTTTCTATACAAGTATTTATTTATTTTCCGATATCAGCGATAAGAAGAGGCGGTACTTATTGTTTAGAAATATTATAGAATAGCTTCACGTGTGGTATTCAATCACTTAATAGTATGAAGTATTAGATCAACAATCCGTTACTTTTTCTAATTAACTGATAAATGGATGCATTTTTAGTGTTTGGCCCACAAAACAATCTCATATTAACTAAATATAACAAACAATTCTCATGTTATTTGATTGAATTTGCGAAAGAGAATGACATCGAAATCGGCGATCAAATTGATGTGGAAGACATGGGCAAAAACGAAACATTCAGGAATGTCTTATCAGTATTATTAACTCCTTTTGTCGCTTCTCAAAGATATCTTAGAGATAGCTCTGGAGTAGTGTTCGATTGCATTATCCATTCAAAAGCTGTCTTTTCAACGGTAAATAACTTTTTTTATAAAGTAAATTCTGTTATAATATATTCAAAACTTCTTAAGCGTCAAGAATTCTTTTTTCTCTACATTTTTGGGGACACAGAAAAAGAGATTTTCATGCAAAGGAAAGTGGATGTATTCGCACAAATCATACAATTTATTTTTGGTCCTTCAATGCTAGCAAATAAAGTTAATTATGATTTAGTTGAGATCGCATTTAATATGATTGAAAAATGGATAATATTAAGTGAAAGCATAACTTTCATGCTAGAGGTTAGTCATGCTATCATTTTAAAAAATCAAATTTCATCACTTGAGAGAAGTATAAACTTTAAAATTCAGATTTCAGTAACTTATTGTTAGTTTGAGTTTGTTTTGAGAATTTGTTTTTAAAAATATGCGAATGGGATAAAAAACTTAAGTTTCTTCTTGAAAATAATTTAGAAGTAAAATCAAATTTTTATTAAACATTTTTCAAAGTAGACATGACTGGTCTTTTGGGTGTATAAAGACCTCCAAACGTTATGTACTACTATTGAAACTGCTAACGGAAGTCTTAAAATATATACTTTAGTGCTTTGCATGTTTTCAGCATTGATTAGCTTTCAAAGCTTTCGATAATTACTCTAAGTCTTCATTTAATCAATAATTTTGTTTATGAAAGCATGCATTTTCAACCATGAATTTGACTTTTTCATGTATAATCAGTTGATTGAACTGATTGTAATTTTAAAGTGTTTTGAAAACATTTGACTTTCACAATGAGTCTTATAATACAGTACAGCCTATGATAAAAATGTGAACACAGGCCTCCGTTAGCAGTTTCAATAGTAGTAAATATCATTTCAAAATACAGTATTGTGTCAAAGCTTTGAATTTAAAGTTTTTTTAGATTTTATAACATCAATGATTTTATAACAGCATTAGATTATACTGTATAATACATAGCAAAACATAGCATAAATTGTTGATAATACTGTAGTTATGCATTTTAGAATTAAGTTTTATGTTTCATTTGAATCTTATTTTCAATATTTCTTTGGCCTTTATCGAGGTTTTTTCGGCCCGAGTCCTGCAATCCAAACTCGCCCGACATTTATGATTTTCTGTGAAACCCAACTTCAGTACCCGATCAACGCCTCCAATTCAAAGCTCAATTGAATTGGATTTTATACAGTATTAACCACTTTATATGACTTGCAATTCTAATTAATTAGTCAATAGAGCGTCTTTTGGTTGGGTCTGAATTGAGTTCACTTTGCAATAATACATTACAGCACATCTTATGTAAGATTAGATCAAAATCAAAATCGTCATTAAACGAAACTCCATGTCATACTTATTTATTTCATGGACTCAAATATATTACTTCATATTCGAGGTAAGGAATAATTTTTTTTAATTTGACATACATTTGAGTTTTTGTATGACTGAAGTTCCAGTAACTTTCCGTTTTGCCACAACAGTCGCAATACATCTAAGATAACACGAGGAGATATGCTTTTAATACTATTGCTCTCTCACTCTATTGATTTTCAAATCAATTCGAATAATCAATCAGAAGATGCCGAACAAGTCGATATTCAAACTCAACTTTCGGACTCGAATACGATCAAAACAGAAAATAGTTTAATGTATATAAAAAAGTCAAATTATCACCAATTTTTAGTATTTCTTCAAACTAGTAATGATCCAAAATTGTTAGTTCCATATATTTATAGAAAGCTAACAATTGAAGGCGATTTGTTTATAATCATTTTAAGTGAGGTATCATTGATGGAAATTTTCTATTTTTAAAAACTGATATAATGTTTGTCTTTATAATAGCTTCCGACACAATTGTCAATAAGTTTATCCGTAATAATTAGCACAATCGATACACTATTGAATGAGCCAAACGAAAAAAGATGCTGTCATACAGTTATCCAATTGCAGAGTTGCATAAAGAGAATCAAAGACTATGTCTATAAAAACAACTTAATTAACGATAGAACTTATTTTTCAACATTAAACAATCTGAACAAAATTAATAGAAGCAAAATATTTGAATATATAACTGATTTGGAGCAAAAACTACTTAGTTTTCAACTTGAAGCGCAACTATCATTAATTAATAACACATTGCGTGAAAGCTATAAAGAGTTAGTATTTGATACATTCTATAGACATTTACTCATTTCTTCCGTTCAAACTCCACACGTCAATATTTTTAATGAAGTTCATCGGTATTGCAAAAACACTTTCAACGACTATTTAGGGTATTTCAACGTTAAAAGTCAACGAAATATGACATTATTAGGAATTAATGTCGATATTGAAGACTTGATAGGATTTATTTATATCGATAGAACAATTAATGAATTAATAATAGCTCCGATTGAATGTTATAATTGGGAAAACAAAGAAGAAATACCGCTTAAAGATAACAGTTTTAATAACTTGTATAACAATGATCTCACAAAAGTTATTAAAAATATGATATTACATGCCTATAACTCTCTAACTGATGGCAATCTAATCACTTTATGGAATGATGGAGTTCTGCATTATTCTTATTCAATGTGGTTCGAAGACTCTTCAGTCAGTTTTACTTATTTTTTCTTTTAGATTCTGTCTAATTCTCAACTGTTTTCTTATTCAATTTAAGGGATCAACGCTTAAGCCTGGACTCAACAATTTTAAATTACATTCTTATCCCAGTATTATTTCTGGAAATTTTATTCAGCATATAATTAATGCAAGTTTTGCAAAAGAGCACAAAAGCCCACGTAAATGTGAGGTATCATTATCTCAAAAACCCAACAAATCGTGCTTTCCGTACGAATTATTTTGTATTTACAAATCATTATCAGTTCAAAATGAAATCAATGTAATTCAAAACACAAAAAAGTTAGCGTCAAAACTATGGGAAATAGGAATTTCATCAGAAATTTAATAAATAAATATATTTATAAATAATAAAAATACATAAAGTATTGATTTAAAGTAATTCTACATTAAGTAGACTATAGTTTATTATTGGCTGCGAATGCTTTACCGTTTTAAAAACTGTTTCAAATATTAATCAATTGTAAAGTAATGGTTATATTAAAAAATTCCATTAACCAAAAATTATTAAAAAGTCTCATAATTAGACACTAATTGTGTCGGTTAAGAATTTCAAGTCATTGGTTCATATAAAGTACTATTGATTCAAAGCTGTTATCCATCACATTGTAAGACAACTGAAAGGTTAAGAATTTAATTCATAGAATTAATGATTTATTTACTTAAGAAAATTGGAGACAATTTCTAAGAATCAATGAATCAGCGAATGAGTCAATGATGAATTCAATCAATTAGTTCGACATAATTGGCAGGAAATAAGCCATAAGTGCCATCACTAGCCAAGCCCTGCCACCTTTCAAATTAATTAAATTATAGTTAATGAGTGAACACAAATAATATATAAAGTATTTATACCATCCGGAGTCAATCTGTTCAATATGTGTTATGATATCGTCGGGATCGAAGCTTATCTCTGTTTCATCGGCTATTAGTCATCGATTCAAAAGAAAAATATAATTTCACACATAAAGCGTAATAAAATTAGGAAACTTATGGAAATAATGACTGACCCGCTTGATAATCAAAGAGAGCCCGAGCCCTTTTCAATCCTCCATCATTTCTGACCGAATCTTTTTCGTTGGATAGCAAATTTTCAGTGTTATCGTATTGATCTTCTTCTTCTATCGCATTATTCGGTTCTAAATTAATCAAAGTTATCATTATGAGAGGACACAAATTTATATATTTCAAAGATTAATACCATCCCAGGTTTGTTCTTCTGCTATATCTTCAAGTGGATGATTGTCTAAATATGTTTCTTGCAATAAATTTCTAGTATAGCCCACATCTGATGGCTCTGTTTCTGGTTCTGGCTCTGGTTCTGGTTCTGGTTGTAGTTCTGGTTCTGGTTTTAGTTCTGGTTCTGGTTCTGGTTCTCTTTTTTTTACGTTTTCAGTGATTACGTTTACGGGAACCGGTGACTCAGCTTTGGCTTCATTTAACATTTTGGAAGAATTATTAGCAGTATTGGAATCTTTTTCATCGACTGAATGTACATAAGCAGTATTTGAATCAGTATTTATAGAAGTGATTGAATTAATAGTTTTGATAGTACTGATTGGCGTAGTTTTATTACTTTCGAACATTTCTTTTCGGTTAGAAATTAATTTATTCTCTGATTGAGAAGTGCTTCGAATTGAATTCAATTGGCCGGCACTTGTGTTCTGCTCAAAGATAGCGCGAGCATTCTTTATAGATCTTTGAGGAATAACTGATTTCGCTTCTTCTGCTCTCTGTTTTCTCAACATTTCACTTCTTTTACGTCTTTCGTCGTCATCATTAGTTCCTTCATTAGTTGCCTTATCTTTAATATCATTTTTAGCAGCATTGGCGGCATTTTGTTCTGCTTCGCGCATCTTTAATATTTGTTTGTCTCGTTCCTTAACATTAGCGTCTCTTTGCTTTGTTTCTCTATACTCTCTTTCTTCTCGTTCTTTTTCAATTGTAGCTCTAGTTTCAACCGCTTTTTTCTTTTCTTCAACCAATCGTTTCTTTTCTTCTTCTTGAGTTTGAACCCAAAACTTTTCTCTATCTGTTTGACTGATTTCTCTTTGCGGTTGAACTCTTTTATAATTAGTTCCGACCGGACCTATATTTTCACTTAAGTCTGAACGATCTTTAAGGTTGACTTTAGCCGAAACTTTGGAAATTTTACTTAATATAGCGGTTGGCTCAACATCTTCTTCAGTGCGAGCATTAATAGTGAGATGAGCACCTTTGAAGAAATCTGATATATCACGAAAATGATTCACACAAATTCCTTTCCTCTGTGCTCCTTCTCCTTGCTATCAATTATTAGTCAAAGTTTTCAATTATATTTTTTACATTTAAGTTCAAAAACATCATTCAAAATAGTCATTAACATTTTTACCCAATTTATTATGATATATTTTATCAGTTCAGTGTTTGGATCCTTGATTTTACAGAAAGCATATAATATTTTGCTGTTATTGAACTCATCGAACAACTGTTCCAGACCTCCATCTCCTTTCTCTTCAATAAAAATAGATTATGAGTTTATTTTTATTTAATATTAGCATTCATTCAGATTTATAATTAAACAATAGATTGATCTCATTTTCAGTAATAAACTATTTAAATGATAAACAAATTCAAACTTCTCTCATATGGAGAGTCGGAAACTCGTTATCAATAATGAAATACATGAAGTGCTTCAGAGAATAACTTAAAGGTTTTAAAAATTATAAACTATTAATGGAGAGAAAAAGTTGAAAATTTGAAATTGAAATCTGAATTGATTGCAATACTCGTAAGTGAAAATGAAATCTAATTTTAATTAAATTAATTGTTTGATACCGACCAACAAGTGTTAAGTCATTTGTTTGCTTTTCGTATCCAAATAATGCCCTAAAAATGAAATAATTATTGAATTGAAATATAATTAATTTATAACTTAATAAATAACAGACCAATTGATGGGAGACTTTTCATTAATGACTTCTTTGTAGGCTAAGACCATTTCGTCCCGATTTTTATAAAAATTCACACTCATTTTGGTTTCTATTTGTTTAGTCTCTAAAATAGATAAGAATAACAATTCATTAGACATTCATTTGTGATAAGCATTTCATAATAGAGTCAAAAAATATATAACAAATGGTTAACAATTCATTCGTAATTATATTATTTATAAATCATTTTATATTTATTCAGATAAATATTAAAGTCAATTAAATCAATAAATATTATTAGAATTAATTACTTGACTATCAATAATAATTAATTGGAAATAAATCGTGTATAAGTTTTGAAGTGAACTAAACTTTTAGCCAAACATCAAATTATTAAACCCTCCCATCCATTGCACGCATGTCTTCAATATGTAATCAACTCTTCTTTTAGGACTCTTAACAGTCAATTTTTGGGATAAACCCATTTTTTTATCCATTTCTCCAATTTCATCATTCATATTAAGACAAGTTTTTGACCAACTTTTTAAGAACTTTCAACTTGAACTTATTATGAACTTATTTTGAACTTATTTTGAACTTATTTT
>JAQFZT010001342.1:0-15748 GCA_034696325.1 Camisiidae sp.
AAATTGATTTGATATGTAAAGCCGTTCTTATTCAATAAAGTTAGAACCGAATGCCAAATTTATTGACGCATACTGTACTTTATTCGGTAATAATATCCGAGTCGAGAGATATCCGAGAGATAAACTCGAGATATATTTGAATGATTTATACTTTATGAAAAGCGATACTGAATGATAAACAAGTTTTGTAACTCTTAATGATTGTTAATAAGCGAATGAGAAAAATTTGTTTCAAGGGGAAAAAGTTCTTCGAAGAAGAGAAGTATTACATATTTCCGTCTCAATGCAGAATAAATAGTGAGAGTACAGGCAAATGTGCAATAAATTACTCAAACAAAGAGTCAAAAGAGAGGAAGAAAAAGAAGTATTTAGTAATTTTTCATTCAGTCAAATAAAAATAGTGTGAGATCTCGTTAGAGAATTATAATATAGATGAGGTATCATAAAATCATTGGCTCTGCGCTCAACTATGTAATTGTCAGAGTCTCTACTATTTCGGAATGAAAAACTTATAAGTTCGATCGCAATTCTCAACTTAAAACCGCTTTTTAGAAAATTTTTCTGGCACAGAAAATTAAACTTTATATTTAAATTGCAATTGTTTGAGGAAATTATTTTATCTTTTCTCAAATCTTGTCTCAGAGGAAAATCAATGCATTAAAATCCCAAACATTTTTTTGCTCAGAAGGATTAGATTTTTCTATTTTCCGAGAAAATAATAAATGCAAAAATATTATAGAAACTTTGCACTTATTATTTAAAAACTAATATCTTTTAGAAAAGTGTGAAAACCCGTCAAACTTTTCGAGAAACTCGTAAAAAAGAGGAAAATTTAAGAATTTCCCGGACATTAAAATGCGTTTATTTTTGATGTTTTTTGATGATGTGCACTCATTTAACATATCCCGAAAGTTTTAATATTTAGAAAAACAACTCGGACTCCGACTCCTGTGACTCTAGAAATGACTTGATTTGAACACATATGGTTTGATAAGAAACTTCTGTAAAGCATTCCAAAAGCTTCCACGTCCTCCGGCTCTGGCTTTTAGTAGCACTTTGTCCTTGTAAAAGAATATGCTTCGCTCTTAAAACTACAGCTTTATTATTAATATAATGTTTATTGTTGTATAATATTGTGCTCAGATCTAAAGCCAATATTATATTAGACAATAAGACAAGAGCTGCTACACCTGCGCATCATTTACAGGACAGACTCTTAACAGTAATACTTAAATATTAAAGCAACTGATAAACACCTGCGCGTTTCCTCAATTTGACCGATATTTTATTCTGGCTTTTGTCCAGGTGTGAGGCCTTAAGACATTGATTCCATACAAGAGAAATCCATCAGAAAATCATACATTTTTAATTCAGGATCTCATATATCAAGTGAAAGTAAGATTAAATTAATTCCCACTCATTTCGTAAGATTGAGAACCAGAAACGGATTAAAGCATTAATTTTTGTGAGCAATTTCTTAATTGGTTTAGCTATGCATTTAATCTCTAACCGGAAGAAGACGACTATTTTTAGGAACAATAATTCAACTCAATTTAGAATCATATCTGAACAAAAATTTTTTGAAAGAGCACTTGTTTGTAGAATTAAATTTGGTATTCAAATGAGCACTCTATCATTCTTTGTTCAATAAGGCTTAACATTTTGTAAACACATGTCTGTGTAGTGAGTGAGACAATTCTATAACACTTTCGTGTTTTAGAAAGTTTTAGTTAATGCCCTCTTCTATTGCTAACGATATAAAAACCAAATGCAAAAACATAGTTGACTGTATAAAATATGTTCAATCATTAAACTAAACAAGACTGACTTTGTATTATAATTCGTGATGCAATAGTAAATCAATTGTTAATTCATAAAACAACTCCAAATTATTAAACAGATTTAAATTTCACTTTTAAAACATAGAAATATTTACTTTATTACATTTTTAAAATTAAAACTTTCCGAAAACTTGAAATGACATGTTTTTAAAATGATTTGCAACAATTAAACACTTGAATACTGTTGAAATTTAGGAATTATAGGATTTAATTTTGTGCAACAATCTTGTTACTAATCTTACTAATCTAATTACAGACGGTAGAGACCAATTTAAGTTATAAACTGGGTTGACCACGAGCTAAAAAATGCTTGATGCTAAAATGCTTCACCTTAAACTTATTAGAAGGTAGCAGCCCGTTCAGAATAAGCTTTGCTTTGTTCAACATAATACGAGCGCGCGATAAAGATGAGTATCGCAGTATCGCATTGCACATACATTGTGTGAGTGCCCCAAAACTCATTGCAAACCCATTGCATCACTCAATGCAGAAAAGAGCTGATATTTCAAGTAGAATATGTGGTACAAAGATCATTGTGATAGCTAGACTTCTGTATAACACTCCCCTTATTTTTCTTCAAAGGAAATTTTTGTGTATGACTCATGACTCAAACTCATGTGATTTTCTAAGCTATTATTAACTAGGGTTTCAAGTTTGAGAACTTATTTAATAAGGTTTTATCAATCAAACAATTATATGTGATAACATTTTCTTTATTATATCAAATAATGTCTAACAAATAAGTCTAAATAGATTTGAATTTTGCTGTAAATGTTTATCAATTGAACTGAATTAAATTTTTAAAATTGTTTTCAAAGTTTATTTGTGCTGTTATTTTGAACCCATTTGAATGTATACGCAATTCAGCGAATTTATTCCTAAGCACAAGATTTTATTTTTATACTGAATGTGACGTGTTTTATGAACAGCCCTATAGACAAAGTACACGTTGATATGCGCCGAATGCGCACCTATATAAGTGTCAGCACTGTTCACATTGAGTCACATTTCGCTTTGGATTTCATTGTGTGCAGTCGTGTCTCACACTTCACAAAGAGAAGAAAACCCAATACTGTATACAAGAAACTTATTTTCATAGAAATTAAAGATAAAAAAGTTTTTACGATTCAAATAATAAAAAAGGAAATACTGTTTGTGTATTAACTGAAATAATATATACGATAATTAATATAAATTGTTCGTATGGCTGACTATATGTTTAAAAAAGGGATTTGTTTTTATTGCCGGTAAATAATAATAATAATAATACTTAAATGCTTAGTGAGATCTCTCTTATGTGTGTGAAGAATAGGTTAACTGGTATACTAACAAAGCTTACAGTTATCCTATTTCTCACAATTGATTCTTAAATTGAATAGAGTTGTAGTCATAGTAACGCCCCTTAAAAGAGATCGACTTTCTATTACATTGCGTTTCCTTCAGTTTATTATAAATACTGAGAATTCGTTTTACTTTCTATTGATTTTTTTAATTTAAAATTAAAATATTTTTCTATTTAAATTTTTATTCTATTTAAATCAATTAAATCACTTGAATTTGTACAAAAATTTATTTATTAAAGATTAAAATGTTATTTCAAATGATAGTGTTTTTGTTTAACATGTTTTTGCGGTCTTTTCTCGAGCAGTAATTTCTTTATTGATATTCATTTTCAGCCATTATTTTCTACTGAAAAGCCGCTATAGTTTGCTATAGACTGAGAACACGCGGACTTTTTTTTAGCTGATCTCTCATTGGTCTACATTTACAGGACTCATAACAAGCGCTATATTTAACATTTATTTTCATTTCGAATGTGTTTATAATTCATTCATTATTCAGATCTCTGTTTAATGAGTTCACTCTTTTCATGTAATTTTTTAAATTTATATTAATTCCATTTTTATTCAATTTTTTTCTCTTTTGATTCATTTTAAATTAATTAAAGAAAATATCGATTTTCTCAACTTTTTTTTGCTATCAATTGAACAATTTTTTTGAAATTAATTTCGTTTTATTTAAAATCTCTTTTAATTTCTTAATCAAATTGTAATTAAAATTAAAAGTAGATTTATTTGAAAAATAAGACGAAAGTAAATAATCAAAGAATTGAATTCAATAACAATAAAATACTTTTCATTGATTAATAGCAAAGAAAATACAGATTTTTTCTCTAAAATTTGGAATTTATTTGAGACGAAAATAGTATTACAAATGTTTTGTTATTTTTTGAATTTAATGAATTATTATTTGTAATTGTTTATTAGATATTAGAGACTTGAAATCTTTATGAAAATGCACGACGAGTTGATGTCATCAATGGATATTTCGCAGAAGATGTTGGAATTGACGGCTTGTGCTATACTTCCCATCGATAGCGATAACAAATTGATAGACATTAATATCAGTAATAATAGACTCATTAGTATTGATAATAAAATTAATAACGAGAACAACGACACAAACGATAGTAATTCTAATGAAAGTGTTAATGATAGCGAAGAATCGATTAAAGGTTTAGTCAATGAATATGTCGATGAAGTGATTAATGAAAATTCGATACATATTTGCGATCGAATGACTCATGATTTAATTGATAATAAGTTTAGTATTAATGATAATAAGTCTGAGAATAATGTAATTGTGGAAAATGGAAAATTTGGTGAAGATGAATATATGAGAACAGCCGATGAAGAAGTAGAAGAAGAGCCCAATAGTTTGACAATTGATGTTAAATTTGATGAAAACGATTCAGTGGTTGTGTTGAAGAATGGGTTAAAAGTGATTAACGGTTGTGTTGAACCGCCTTTTGATCCGCCGATCGATAAAAAACTTCGTTTTACAAATCAATTACAGTTCTTAAGAGTAATTATGACTAAATATTTGTGTCGATATAAGACTGCTCTACCATTTCTCAAACCTGTCGATTGTATTAAATTAAAAATTCCTGATTATTATAATGTAATTACAAATCCTATGGATTTGACAACTATTAAAAGACGACTCATGTTTTTGTGGTACTCGACAGCTGACGAATGTCTACAAGATTTTAGACTTATTTTTAATAATTGTTATCAATTTAACTGTTCCGATGATTTTGTTTATAAAGCCGGCAAAAAATTAGAAGAATATTTAAATGAGAAGTTGAAAGATATGCCAACAGAAGAGCTTGAAATTATTCCGTTGCCCTCAAAGCCTAATATTGTCGACAGTAAGACATTAATTACTTAAAGAATTCAAGATTAAAAACTCCTCTTCTTTCAAGTATTCAAATAATAAACAGTTTTTTCCTCAAAACTATTTTAATCTATAGTTTACGAAAAAATAGATTACAATTTAATGCTAAACATAATAATAAGCAGTTTTTAGTCATCAATTATTTTTAAAAATAGAAATGATTACTATCTTTTCTGTAATAGAAATGTTATTTTCTTTAAAACTCTGTTATTTATCGCTATTTTGAGTAGTTTTTAATCACTAAATACTTATAGATTACCGGTAAATAAGCTTTACTTTTATCGGCTCTCTTTTGAAATGTTTTAGTTGAGAAACAAATAGTCAAACGTAAAGCCGAATCAACGACTGGAGAACTGAGTGATGCAGTGATCGCCCAATTGATTGCTGACAACAATAGCCGACAAAGAAGTGGCAAAAAGATGATCACTCGTAGCGAACACGGGCTGCAAGTGAAAAAGCCGAACAAAGACTTGCCGACACCGATCGCATCTCCACCACAACCGCCGCCAAAAAGAGTACCACTCAATACCTCAATGAAGTTTTGTCTTGAATTAGTTAAAGAGATGTTTATTAAAAAGCATAGAGAGTACGCCTGGCCTTTCTATGAACCTGTCTCTACACAACTATATCCAGATTACCTCAAAATCGTTAAAAAGCCAATCGATTTGACTACTATTAAGGTTTGGCTTATATTCAAGTCTAGCCTTATTTACACTTGTATTGAATATTTCTTTGTATTCTTAGCTCAATATCCATTAGTTTTCTTACATTTATATACCTTTTGATCAATATTTTTCTGTTTTCCCTCAATAAATGAAACCTTATAGTTATCGTATTATTTAGTTAACTATCGATTCAAATTTGCATTTTTCTTATTGAATAGTTGTTTTTTATTTCACTGAAACCAATTCTTTATTCATTGATCTGTTTTTTATCAAATCATTATTATAATTAGTTTTAAATACATTCAAAAACACCTGTTTATATCTGTATATTAAGTGTTTATGAATTAGCATAACATCAAAACAGATAATAATTGATTTAATGATTTGAGTGATCTATTTATAACTTTTTTTAATTACATTACATTTAATAATGAAGTGGTTCTCTCATTAACAATAACAATAACACTAATGCGAAAGATATTGTTTTTATGTTTTTTAATTGAATGATTGATTTTATTTTTTAGGCAAATATCGAAACGGGTCAATACAAGAGCGTTAAGCCATTCGTTAAAGACATGCGTCTGATGTTCACAAATTGTCTTCGATATAACAAACCTGAAGCTCCAGTTATAGAACAGGCCAGAAAACTAAGAGTAAGTTGCATTCATACACTTTAAATATGTTCCAAAAATAGTGTTAATTATTATTTTAATTGATTTGAAGGATTTTTTCGAATATCGTTTCGCGAAAATACCTGAAGAGCTGCTCAATGAAAAGATGTCGACAATTAATACGATTAGTAATCAAAACAATAGTAGTGCTGATCAACAGAATAGTCATAAAACTAAAGAAACCGATGTTTTAACAACTAATGGAACTGAAAACCAACAGAGAATGACAATACTTGAAACTCAAGTCAAATTATTAACGAATGCGATGTCAGCTCTCACTGGAGTGAAGACTAAGAATGGAGTCAAAAAACAGAAAGTTATGACTCAGTCCTCGACTGGTAGGAAGAGAAAAAGAAATTCTAATAATACGCCTAAAACCTCGCCACAAAAACAACAGAAAGTCAGAAAATCTGTTAAGAAAGAGTCGCCGCTTAAGAAGAAGAGTAAATTGTCTAACAATGCAGTTGTCGATGAAGATGACGATAATTCTAATTCTTCATTAGTTCCCTCTCCCATAGCCTTCACATATAATGATATGGAAGACTTGAAACTATTGAAAACAGATCTCGAAAACTTAGACGGTATGCAATCACTCCTTAATTTATTATTAAAATGTCTTTATTCTAAGCATTCATTTTATATTCTGTTTTATATTTTAATAGAGTTTATATTTTTTACTAAAAAAGATCTTTAACTTTATTAATGAATTTGAAGTTTAATTTTATTTTCATTTGGATTTATAGCCAAGGATTTGAAGAGTGTTTTACGAATACTTCAGACAACAGAGCCATCGATCAGATGCGATAACGACGAAAATATTGAAATCGATTTTGAGATTTTAAAACCTGAAACACTAATCGCTTTAAGAAAGTTTGTGTCTTCATGTATGCTAAACAATAAACCAAAAAAGAGTAAATGTAAGAATTAAATGAATACAATAATCAATTGATTTCCTCATTTCTAATAAGTTTTTTCTAATATTTACTCATAGCGTCTGTAAACGGTTCTGAGTCGAATAAAAAGAGCGCGAACTGTGATATGACTAATGATTTCTCATTTAAAAGCGATTCATATCTATATCCGTCTTCTGCACGACTTAGTGAGAGCTCCAGCGATAGTGAATCCGAGTCTTCATCTGATAGTGAGAGTAGTGATAACGATGAAGACTGAGATTTTGTAGATTTAAGATTAGATTTATTGTTAACTTTAATTATTGTCGTCTTCTCTTTTGTTTTTGGGCAAAATTTTAAAGAAAAAAGTCATAAAATGTTTGTATTTTTCAGTATATGATAATCATCTCATAAATACCTACACATTATATATATATATATAAATATTTCATTATAATTATTTACATGTTATTTGTTTTCTCTCACATTGTATTTGTTTATAAAACGCGAGAACTCTTTCTCCCGTTTTTCTGTTGTAAAAAATTCTTATTTATCTTCTCGTGAGTTCATTGTTATTATATTTGCGATTCATTTGTAGCACATTTTGTAAACTAGTTATCAATACAATTAATTATTATTATTATTATAATAACTACTATATTATAAGTACAAAAAAAATAATTCAATTTTAATGAATATAGAAATGTATTTACGTTTAGGTATTGAAAAAAAAATTGACTAAATCTTCGAAAAAAATGAATGTTTTTCGCTAATTATAATTACTTTCTGTTTAACTGTAGCTTAAATTCAAGCGTAAAACTATTTTTTATAATTAATTATAATTTGAAAAGAATTGATCAGATTTTGCTCTCGAATAACAAGTTTTAAAAAAACCAAAAATGTTGTTTCAAATTCATTCTCTTTTAAATTAAATTTAAGAAGTTTTGGGTTTTTTAATTACTGATTGAAGTCGAAAATCGAGTCGAGTTTTGAGTTTACAAAGAAGGTATACGTAATTATAGATGAAGTTTTGTTGATAAATCCTGTAAAAAATCCAATGACTTTCATCTGATTAATGTTTTAAATGCTGTCCTTTCTCTCAAAATTGGCTTAAGATTATGAATAGATTATAATCTATAGCAACCCTCGAGTATATTTCATGATCAGAGGTTTTTCGCAAATTTTGATTAGTTAAGATTTCGTAAAATTCAAATATATATCAAACATTTAAATCAACTTTAAGTCAATCACAAATTTTTCCTGATAAACGCCTTTGAGTTGATTATTATTCTTCTTATTCTTCATATCATAGAGGAATGGAATGATTGAGTTCTTTATTTAAAAATCATAAAAAGTATATTCTATTATTTGATTTTTTTTGTATCGTAAAAAATATCTGTATTGTATTGTGAAAAAATAGTTTCAAAAACAATTAGATAATTAAAGAGCAAAAAATGGGTAACAAATTATAGATGGACTCCAATTAATTGATTTAATTCGTGCACAAGAAGTTCACTTTTGAACCCATTATAGAACTGTATTGAATACTATTAAGTATTTTTCAAAGAAATGCGTTCGAGATATCAATGAAGACCTTTTTCCAAATTAAGACTATATTATTAGAATGTAGTCTCACTGCCAAAACAGCGTAACTTTTAATCAGCTAAACATGAGATTTAAAGTTTTTAAAATACTTTTCTGCACTTTCTGTTAAGTAATGGTATCTATCATTTCAATTTCAAATTATATAATTGGTTAAAAAGTTCACTTTCCATTGCTTTTCAATATATAACTTTTTCAATAATATCATACATGAATTATGCTTTGACAAAATATTTTGCATGAGCTCCAGCTCGAGCTTGAGCTTATAATAAGGAAAAATAACTTTTTCATTAAAAACTTTCATTTTGTTATTCATAAAGATTACTCTATCATTTAAAATAATGTCTTAAAGAAGTTTTGATTTTACAAAGAAGTTATATATAATTGATTCACCACATCATTTCACAACACATTCAATTTTTTTAATGTGGCCTTTATTAGACACTAATTTATAATTATAAAAATAAGTTTAAGTTAAAGCCTTACTAAAAGTTTGAAATTAGTGTCTTGCAAAGGCACCTAAAAATAAATTCAATGTGTTGTGAAATGATGCGTTGAGTCAATTAAAGATCAAGTTTTTTGTTAATACATGTAGAAATGCATTTGAATTACTTTGATCTGATTAATGTTTCAAATTACGAAAAGATTAGTGAAACTTTCGTAAATTTGATGGCCATAAAGGGGTTTTTTGCAACTTTTGATTAGTTAAGATTTCGTTTTGTCAAATTTACCAGAGATTTAAATGAACGGAAATTTTGAAAGACATTTTAATGCTTTTTACCCTTTGATTAGTTCGATATTTAATTGATAGCTACACTTCTACTCAATCAACATTTTCAATTTAATCTCATTATTATTACTAATGAAAGCAATATTATTATTCTGTGTATTTCTTATAATATAAAGAATAATAACAAATACCAAAATAGCTATTATAAGATTCGCAGCGATAGTGATTAGGAATACATTTGAATAATTCTCAATAAATGTGCCCAAAACGAAAGGCGCAAATAGAAAGCTAACAGCAGAGAAAAATATAAATATAGTTCCGATTCTGTCCGTAAATTTAATATATTCGCTGATGAAAGCGATAATCGATGCAAACATAGGCCCGAACCCGAAACCTATCATTATATTTGTGACCCATAAGAGGGTTAATGAGTATTGACCAAAAAATAGTATAACAGTTGCTGTTAAACATATTAGTAAATGATATGCAATCATATATTGAGCTTTTATTTTGATTGCTATGAAAACACTTAATCCCCGACCGATAGTATAAGACAAAGCCATTGCGGACATGATTTCTGCTGATTTACTGGCAGTAAGTCTTTGAGGAAAGTATTGAAAATAAGTGGGTCCGAATTGAAGAAAAGTTGCTTCTGCCATACAATAAGAACTTAAAAGTATTGATATTAAAGCTATTACCAAAACTCGTGGAGTTCCCCTTTTATCAAAAAGTTTCAATGAACAAGTTTTATTCAATTGACTCAATGTCTGAGAAGGAGTTCGATATCTTTTCAACAAAAACATAACTGCCATTAAAATTGGGCCTAAAATTAGAATTTATTTCTATAATTATATGATTAAGAAATTTTGTCATTGAATACCAATTATTTGAATGATTCCACTGATAAGAAATGGTGTCTTAAGTTTGTTTCGTCTCTCATTGTTACTGATCATGAATGTTGTGTTAGTTATTAGAGATGAGTTTGAAAGATAAGTTTCGTGAAAATAATTGTCAACTTCACCGGTTAGGTATGGCTTATCAATAAGTGGTGCTAAAATTGATCCGATTCCAAACATAAACAGTGAAAGTTGTAGAATCGGTGAACTATTCTTTTGCCAAATCTCAATGAGCCAAACACTGTTGGCATTATTCCAGGCGCCGGAACTCAAACCAATTAAGCAAAAGCACAGATATAAAATCCATAAATTGGGTGAATATGGTATCAAAATATTTGATATTCCCATTATTAATAGAAGAATGATTGACATGAATTGACGATTGAGATACTTATAGAAAAATCCAACTAAATATAGATAAGTTTCAATTAAAAGAAACAGATTTTTAAGAAATATGTTGAGTGATTCAACAATATATTGAACTCACAAAGACATCCAGTTAAGTATCCAAAACATAGAAATGTTGAAATCAATGACATCCAATTCATTGACGTATTTAAGATGTATTTCAAATCAACAATAGCCGGACCAAAAGTATTATTACTTAAACCCTAAAATTTATAATGATTTAATAATTAAAACTGGTATCCGTTAACCAATTTCTTCATTAATGTTTTCTTCATTTTCTAGTATAGAGTTGTGTAACAAAAGTATGGAATTATTAATCTCTTGTTTGAATTTCGGAGTTCATCTCTCTCTTATCTTTGGACAATAACATGTTTACTTTAATATTTACTTTAAATTACATTAAATGTAAGGGAAGTATGGATTTATGAAACTCGTCTTGTTTCAAATGGTATTGCGTCAAAAGATGTCCAAAGAGTTAAACTCACAATTGAAACAACATATATTTCATATCATCTAATAATGAGTTGATAACATTTTTTTATTTTATTATTCACTAAAATAGTCACTATTAGGTAAAAACTTAAACTAATTTATATGAAAATCATTTTACATTCTAATGTTTAAGACGATGCGAAAAGCTATTAAATATATGAATTTATACTCACAAAAGCCATTTGATTCAAACCCAAAATTACTGTATAGACATATTTATCCCAATTTTTAGTACAACAATTTTTGTTCTTTATTTGATCCATATTTTCATCTTTTTTGATATTTTGTAACATTAATATATTTTTGCATTATTTAAAATAACTTATATAAAAATAGAAAGTTTTAAATTGAAAAACCTTTTTTAACTTCATCTCTAAGAATGACTTCTTCGATGGATTCAATATCTTCTACATCATCAATATATTTAATATCCAGATCTTTAAACATTTTGTCTTAAAAATGATTGCAAAAATCCTACATAAGTTTGTGAAGTCTGATAAGAAACTATGATTATTCATACAGAATACAAACTCAAGTCAAAAATATAAAAAAATTATCAGTTTAACTAAATATTAATTAAATGATGTGATTATCAAACTTATAAATTGTATAAACTCTGAAAAATAAGATAAATGTATTAGTATTTTACTAATAGCTTATCTCATTCGGTATGAAACGAAACGTTGTGTAAACTAATCACACAAGTGAGCGAGCATTTCGTCGCTTGAGTACTATAAGGTCTAAATCGGATTTTTTGTGAAATAGAGTCATTCACAGATTGATATGCTTTATTACTTTTCTGACTTTTTGGTAGAATCTGTTTCTCAAAATTATTGTCGGTTCGCTCACAATCTAAAGTGCAATTATCAATAAATCAATGCTATCCTATGGAAGATTAAAACTTTGAAGTCATTTCGAAGAGTAAAGTTAGTTTTGAGATTTAGAACCGAGTAGTACTCAAGCGACGATTTTATGAGTATTTTATTAGAAAAGGATTGATAATTCAATTTATAAAAACTTTAAGAGATAAATATTACTGTATTTATTCAATATTTACGCTGCATTTTAATATACAGACAGATTACAAAGACGCGCCCCAAAGCATAAGCTTATAAAATATCCAAATGTATGTCTCCGTTATTAGCACACTATTGAGTCTTTCTCCAAGTTCTGGTTCCTTCAAAATTGTTAAGTTGTTTATCAAGTCATTGAAGGCCTCTTCTATTGCACTTTTGAGTTGAGGAATCTAATGAAGTCCTGAATGCCTTTTTCTCCCAACGAAACAATGTTTTCAAAATAAACTAAATTTTCTGGTTTATCAAATTAGCATTCGAAAAGTTCACGAATATCTTTGATAGACAATTCCAAAAAAAACTTTTGTTGAACTCAACAATTTTGAAGAATATTTTTGACGGAGGCATACATTTAGATATTTCATGAGCTTATGCTTTGGGGCGCGTCTTTGTAATCTGTCTGTAGAGCAGATCGTGTTCAATGTCATTAGAAATAAGTTAAGGAGAAGTTTGAGTGAATTGTATGATTATTCAATCGAATAGAAGAAAGTCTATTTTTATGCATTAATTTAAAGCAAATACACTTTTAATAAAATTATCTGAAAATTGTTTATTAATAGTCTAATAAGAGACTATGCTTTGGACTAAGCCGTGGGCTGAGAGGTGTGTCACAGATTTCCGAAACATTAATGTATAATTATTTTAGTTTCTGGTGTTTCAATAGAGATGAACAGATATGTAAAGGGTTTAATTAGGTGGTTATTTTCGAGAGATGATTCTAGAAAATTTATTTCACTTGAGTCTTGTCTCGACTATATCACGATTTTTCAAAATCATAAAAATTTGATATACTGTAAAATAAGCATTTAATTGGCAGGTCCTAATTTTTTATTTTACATTTCAACTTGAAAAATGTCATATGTTTGCCAATTTTATTCAAAAACATGACTTGACTAAATTCTATATTAAAACTTTAAAAATTAGATTTGGAGTAACTGTTATGATTTTTTTCCTGAAATTATTTTTCTTCCTTATAGGAGGGGCTGATAATCTCGAGTCTAGACAGAAATTTTACTTATCAGTTGTTAACCGAGAGAAACCACGAAACTTGTTCGGGTCTCAAAATTGAATGATAGAAATTCATCCCTGTACTTTATACTTATTTTTTTTAATTATATTAAATATAAGCTTTGATATTGAGATAAAATACGCTAAAACTTTGAAACTAAATTCAATTAATAAATTTTCGTTTTTGAATAAAAGCTTTAAACACTATGAATAATTTATTAAAATTTTGACACTTAAAGGCTTTAAAACTAAATCAAATTTTTCATGTTTTTAAAAAAATCAAGAATATCGATTGAGGCTCAAGTCTTGAGGCAAAGAAATTATATAGATTCGAGATACACCGGACACGAAATACCGAAAATCTGTTGAAAAGTAGTTTGAAATCTATTTAATAGTAGTTATTAAGAACTCGTACACTGACTCAGAGTGAATGTAGAATTGTAAAAAACCAACTTGTTAGCAAACCAATAGACCTAGAAGAAACATGCGATGATTAGTGAAGATAAATCACAGAGCTTCAGAAAGAATAACACAATCCTGTTGCAATTAGGCCTCAAAGCAACGAATATTTCAAACATAAATAAACTTGTATATAAACTTATACATTATAAAACGAAAATTATTTTCTTCCCAATAAAATTATTATCCTGAAATGTGCGTGATATTTGGAACTAAAATGTCAAAATTATTTTTAATTATAACATTGTTCTATGTGTTTCAAACTTATATTAACGCAAAAGATAATTCTTCAGAAATGTTTTGAACAGTTAGTAAGTTCATCTCTCAATGAAATACGAGGTGAATTCGATGATGTTTTCGAGCAAAGAATTGACAAGTTAACGGAGGATAATTTTGGGCCCCAGAAAGAAGCTAAACGATTCCCTTGAATATGTCAGAAAGTAGTAAATAATCATGAATCTACAATCATCAATCAACAATCAAAAATCAACAATCTAAACTAGACAACATACAGCAGAACCCAGTTCCGATTGGCTTCATTTACGTGCAACTTCCTCAAGAGAAATCCCCAACTGAGATATGGCCGTCGTTGACATGGAATGATGTGAGTTACACATATGCAGGTGTCTTCTTCAGAGTCATGGGAGGGCAAGCAGCGTCATTTGGACAAGTTCAAGAGGACAACGCACCACATTTAACGTGTGTTGAATCTGCAATAAGAGGCACAGCTAATGTACCAGTGAACACTGTTATTCGTGGATGGAGTGACTGAATTAGACTGGCGATGGGGAACTAAAAATTTATCATGGTCCCAATTATATACGCTTTGCTTTGTCAGATGGAGAAGTGCGACCACGCAATATGGAAATTAGTATATGGAAAAGATGAACATAATTCAATTATAATTTAGAGTACAGGACATGCAGAAATTAAGTTGGACAGCAACGAAGAATGACCGTAAACAGCTTATTGATAGACGACTGAAAGTATTGTTTACAACGGCTAACAACTTATGCTTTAGGTTACTGTTCAACTTCATTTCTGCATGTCCTGTACTAATGTTACTTTAATTGAAAGTAAATAAGAATACAGTAACGTTATAACATGTAGAAATTCTGTTGTTAATATTTTGAATAATGAAATATTTCAGTGTCTATTTGTAAAGATTATATAAACTTAGTTACAAATCAGGTTCTCTTTCAAGTCTATGTAAAATATTAACATCTTTTGAGTATTAAATAGTTTTAAAACGTGATATTTAAATATTCATGAAAGAACACATTATGAGCTGTGATTCACAAGTGATAAACAATATTTAGATAAACAGATGTTAAACAGATGTATTTTATAATGCCTTTTTAACTAAAGGACCCAAATAGATATCTATTATCACAAAACTAAATATTGATTACAGGACGTGGAAGTCAATTGATATAAACTTTCTATAAAACTATAAATACTATAACCATAAAACTTCGATTACTTCGTTTCAATAATCAAACATTTCAATCTAACACTTTATTAAATAATACAAAAATACAGTTATAATTATATATAAATTAAAGGTCTTATAAAATAATGACAATACAAAAAAATTTGAATTCTAAACTGAGCCTGAGTTCTATCGCGAGCGCTGCCTAACCATTGAAGATGGTATAAAATTTTTCCTTCATTTGACTCTTAGCATTGATGTTGTTCTGAGTCTTTTTGATAGTATAAAGAATTATACAGAACATAAAAATAGTGACTAAAAGATAAAAAGATATTGACAAAAGA
>JAQFZT010001343.1:0-15744 GCA_034696325.1 Camisiidae sp.
GCATTACAATTATTCATAAGTAACACAAGTGGTTCATGTGAGATCTCTCTTATCATTTCTATGCACTCAACATGCATTCAACATTAACAGTTACGAAAAGATCACAATTGTACCCGTCTTTTTGTTGAGAGCAATCATTACTTATAACCAGTTTCCAAAAATATGGGTCGAATTACTAGCATTGAATATTAAATTTGTCATTTCTAATAATGCATAGAAAGTCATAGAACTTATGTTTTGCTCATTTCTTCATTTTCTGCTCATTTTCTGCTCATTTAGTCCCCTCCATGGGAATGCAAAACTTGACGAAACAACGTGTTAGTGCAAGCCTTTGCTTAAAATTAATTTTGTGAACAAAGTTAACTTTTATATAATTTTCCCGAAAACTTAAGTCTATTTGTCGTCTGGAAAATTATGACAGTCGAGCTTTATTTCAAAATTGATTACACTAACTATTAGCACTCAAATAATTATGCATTAACTTGAAAGATGATTCAGAAATATTGGATCAATCAAAGACTGACTATCAAGTATAGTAACTTTCAAGAAATATCCATTAAATATAAGTAATGTTAAATATTAATTTTTACTCAAGAATAAAAATTCAGAGATAATAAAAGTTTAATTGAAATTGATTATAACTATTTTCACTTTTTGCATTTTATGATCTTCATAAATAAGTTATAGTTTTCGATTAATTTCAGCGGCTGATTTCATTAATCTAAATTGTTTTCACATTAAACAGAATGAACATCAATAAAAATAAATTGCTCAAAATAGTTAGTTTACTTTTGATTACAAATAGTTTGATGATGGGGTGACTTCTATCAAATATTTATTGTATCTCCATTACTTAAAAATCTAATACACTCTATTATTGCGAATATTTCATTGTAGAATTTGATTTTGTTTCTATCGGTTTAGTGATAATATTTTCTTCTTCACATTCACCCCAAATATAATATAAATCATTCTCTGTGAGGGCATTTGAATTTACGTTTTTCTAACCATTAGAAGACAGCACAGAAAAAGGTTTCTTCAAGTTAATTATATCATTATTTTTACCTGTATAAAAACAAAGCTGACTCTATGATTGAAGCAGTATTAAATCTCAATCATATTTCAAATAAAAGAAATTTACTTAAATTCTTATTGGTATATTTTTTCTTATTTGAAACTTAGTATAATATTTAGTTCAATAGAATTATTAAAATAGTTATTGAAAATACTTAGAAGACTTGATTGTGATGTCAAATGAAATAAATATGTAAATATTCACGAGTTTAATAAAAGATCATAAAAGCAAACAATAATAGATTTAAAATTTTATTTTATGTTGAATTTTGTTTAAATAAAAGTTTACTTCAGTAAATACTGATTATTCCCAATAAACAATAATTAATTATATAATTAGATTATTCTGCATTTAAATAATAGCTTTCGAAACTATCTGTTGAGCTCATTTGAAACTTACTTTATATTTTTCGAAAATTTCTTTCGCAATACTAATCGAATCGCCTAAAAAATTTAGGAATTATACAAAATTATATGAATATTATAATGAGTATTACAAGAGTTAACAGAAATCCTATACCTTTAGGTTCAGTCGTAAAATTTTGAATCTGATTAACAAACTTGAGCTCTACGTTCTGGAAGACGTCTTTATTATAATCATTTTGATTGAATGGCGTTTTATTAGTCAATGACTTATTGAGATAATCAATAAATAGCTCCCACCGGGGCTTATAATAATCAGACATCATTCCGGACCATTGTTTACTTGCGTAATCGAGTATCTAATTAGGAGATTAAGTTTAATACTCAAATATTAAATTTCTTTTGCCTCACATTTCCGTCGGGACCCCATAATGTGATCTGATTTCTAGCTTGATATTCATTAAATCGTTTTTCCTGTATATAAATAAGTCATTCTATAAGAGTATAACATAGAAGCTGTATGTTTCTCATGATTCTGATATTTTGCTATAATTTTATTATTAATCAATTTGAAGAATACCTGTTCGCTATTCGCCAAAGATTTTGCGCTTTCGATCCAATTTCCGAGAAGAAAATGTTTATCAGTCGATAAAATAGTGTTCAAATCATCCAGAATATTGCGTATATTATGTGAACCCATGTTAAAATCAAGTTTATCCGAAGCTCTGAACCCTTCGACCCATTTATAGAACACATCATCAAAAAGCAATTGTAGACTTTGTCGAGTTATGTCCACCAAATCATATCTTAAAATATAATATTTGTGCTCTTATTTGTTTAAATTATAAGCAATTTTATATTAACCTAAAAGTTGGCACATCTTTCAATTCAAGTTTTACTGAAGCGTTTAGGAATAATTCTAAAGCCTTGTAAACATCAGAAGGAGTATACCATATGACGGATTGACTTGTCAAATCTGGTCGTCTCATCATAACATAGCGTCCAAAATTCTTAACTTTAGTATTCATATAAACACTATTCTGAAAAAATATTTAATTGGTTTGCTTTTTAGTAAAGGTTCTAATTCAAAATTATTTGGTACACATATGAAAAAATGTGTTCGAAAATTATAGCTCTACTTAAAAGTGTGCTAAAACTTATTATTTTACTTGTAGTAAATGCCAGGCTTTGATCAGATCATCATCAATAACACCATATCTTCTATGAGTATAATCAGAAACCCATTTATCAAGATCTACAGGCGATGTATACCAAGTGGTTTCCATCATAAAATCATAAATAATATCATTTTGTTCAATGCCTTCGGGAGTCAAACCAATGCCAATCATTGAGCTATAATTCTTTCTCGCCTTAAACACATCCTATAATGTAAAAACATAAAGATTTAAATTTGAACCTCTCAAAAAACCTCTATTTTGTATTCACTGAATTTAAATGATTAAAAGATCCGATGAGACCAAGCGTACCACCGAAGTTATGTAACATACACCAGATGAATGGTTGTTCATAATAGCCATCATATGTTGGAAAAACAGGTTGAATTTCAGACATCAAGTCTAATATTAATAGTTTTCCCTAAAATTATAAAACCAAATTTCATTTTTCTTTCAATTTACTTTAGTTTTAATATGGATTACTTGAGGCACTGAAGTTAAAAGTGCTTTTGTCTGATCTTTTTGCCAAAAATTCGGTTCATACAGAAAAAGCCAGCCTTGCATTACCCTTTAAAAAATAAAGATATGTTTTTCTATCTCGTAAACTCTTTTTGTAGAAAATTTTTAACACAAACCAAACAGATTGTGGATCTGATTTGGCAAGACTTTGATATACGGCTTTTCCACAATCAGAAAGATATTTCACGTCTCTATTGTTTTTAGAGAACAAAAAAATTAGGAAAAACTTGAAATTTGAAATATTTTGTGCTTTTGATACTTAGTTCTCGGAGTCATTTCATTGAATAGATCGGTGTTATAGAAATGATCAGTTCCATAAGTAGTCTTATACTGAAATTAAATGTATTATCAATAAAAAGTTTCAATAAATTAAATGATTGTCTAGAACCTCATCTATAAATGCAGATCCGATAAGTTGAAAATGCGGGTCATCTGGTTCTAAAAATGTTGTACTGAAATATAAAAAAACTTTTTAGTGAATAGAATTTCTTAAAAAGCTTAAAATTTTGAATCTTGGAATACAAACCAACAATAAGGTTCATTAAATTGAGCCCAATTCGTTAGTCGGGTAACTTTTGCATCCGGAAAAACTCGAGTAATATTTTTAGGAACATGTCCTGCAAAAGCTGGTAATATAGGTAACATTCCAAAGTCTCTCATTCGTTTTAGAATTTGTGTCTGCAATAATGCTTGATATTTGTGCCAATTTTCTGTGAGAGGTCCGGACCAGCCCTGAAAATTTCCCATTCGATTCCTAAACAATTCAACACCTGCTATTATGAAAAATAAAATAATAGCTAAAATCATTTGAACTCATACCAGGATAGAAATGCTGGTCCACTAAAATAATCATTGACTTCAGCCTCAGTCAACCCAAATTTTTGAAATACCTATTTTAAATAAGTTAGAGTTATTTTACTCGTAGTAAAAATTTTGTGTTTTTAATAAAATAAAACTAAACTCTACGCCAAATCAATTCCTGTCCATTAAAAGCTAACGGAAAATTGATTCCTCTCATAGCCATCCAATCTATCTCTCGTTCCCATCTCTTAAAATCCCACCAAACCATGGAATAACTCGCAGTACAAACATTCTGATAGTAACGAAACCTATTAAATATTAATGAATAAATTTATGATTATTTTATATATGAATCATATGTTCACAGACTTGTCTTGTATTGTCATTTGAACTGGAGTTTCGATAGCTGGCAATGGGGAAGGGATATTAAGCTGATCTCCAGACCAAGAAATATGACTAAACGTGAAATACTTTAGATAATAGTTGAATCCATTGGCAGCGGAGACACCACTCGTACCTGTTATTCTAACTTTTTTTCCAACAGATTCTAACTGTTATGTAAATCAAACAATTTTGAAACATTTGAAGTGATGCTTTAAAAAAATTAAAACTTACTATAAACTTGTCCTTATAATCATCGTTAAGTAATTTAGTATTGATAACAACTTCGAACTCATCAACTCTTTCAGGCAATAATCTTCTTATTAGTTCGATGACAGCTTTTTGCTGTACACTCTCTAATGTTGGAGATGTTCTTCTTAACAAACTTTCTTTAAATGAAAAAGTTTATCAAATTTAATGTCAAATATATTTATTAAGTTATTATCTAAAAAGCAAAGAAATATTTATTCCATTTTAATGTAAAATAAAAAGTCAACCTTCACTTTCGAAACCATTAACACGAAAAAATAATTATGTTTATTAGGAAAATAAAGTAAAATTTTTTATCATTTTATTTTTTTTCTAAAATATAAGTTCGCAAAAGATTTTTATTCTTTTTAAGTAATGACTTTCACAAAAGCAATTCACAACTTAAACAAGTGAACAATTTTGACTGCAATACATAACTTGAAATATGAAATAGTGAAGAATGTTTTATCTTTTCGATAGATAATTTTGATCCAATATTAGCGCAGAAATCCTTAACTTCACTTAAAATCTTTTTATGGACTTCATTTTCAATCATTAGTTTAACTCATAACCTATCCATATAATTGCATTCAGACTATATTTAGTGTAAAAATTGATGAAAATTTCAATAACAAAAGTAATGATTTCAATAATCAATGGAATTATAAGCTTACTATAAAACAATGCTTAAATTTGAATACGATTAACTCATTTGAATTCTGTGTGATTAAAGGTTTTCTGCAATCCAAACATCAATATTTTCTTCATTAAACTTTTAAGTAGTTTCAAAAGTATCATTAGCTACAGTTATCATTAAAACAGATCATAAGTAGGGTGGTCAGGTTTTATAAAATCTCAAACAAGAACATTTTAAACCAAAAGGGGTACCAAGGTATACTTTGTTGCAAAAATTTTGAAAAAGTGAAGGGGTACAAATGTAAACTACTGAAAAAGCCAACGGAAAGATTGATTTGAGAGATACAGTAGCAAAAGTGAATAGTGAAGTGAGTATTCGTGATTATTAAGGATAAACTACACTTGGATGAAAATATTGAAAAATTATTCTATTCAAATTCCTCCAAACCAGGACAAATGCATCCTTGTTTAGAGTCTCCCAGGACACAGGACATTGTGATGTATTCAATGACTGTCCTGTCCAAAACAGGACACATGGCCACCCTAATCATAAGACTAGAAATCTGTACACCTGAATTGTGGACATTCAAGGGGAAATCTGGATGGGTAACAGCCTTGCTACGTTCCCAAAAATAAAGTCGGTGTTTTCCCGTATAGTAATCAGTAAAAAATTCGTATTTAAACTTTATACTTAATTTTTGAAATAAAAGATTTATTCGATAGATTGTGTGAAAATTCAAACTTTATTATTTTGATAAACGGTTTCTAATATGAAAATCCCACTGAAAATCTCAAAATGAAAACATTGATAAATTAGCTTTAAATGAATCTATATTTGATAGAAAATTTTCTAATGAATAAAAAGACTCAATTTTTTCGTGAAAATTCTAATTAATTATAAATAGTACATTGAGATTCAGAGTGAAACGCGGATCACATTAAATAAAAGGATGTCTAATTTGATTAGATTTTTGAGGAAAAGTGCAGTCGCACATAAGGGAAAAGTAATAAAATTTATTGTCTATTTTTCTATTTAAAACTTTGAAACTATTTTGAAACTTTTAAAATCTGAATGAAGCGCCTGAGCTATATTCAATAATTATAAATTTGCCACATAATAATGCAAACCATTGAAACTCGTCTGATCCGTGTTTCGCTCTGAATCTCAACGTATATATTTTTCCGGAGCGCACGCCCTTCTCCGTCAATTTTCAGTTACCAAAAAAATTATTTAAATTGTATTGATTTTTCCAAATTTCAACAGAAATAAAAGCAAAAGCATTTAAAAGAAATTGATAAATTATTTCCTATATAAAATGGAAGTAAAAGTCTTTGTTCAAAATGTATTAATTATAAAGTGAAGATGATTTTTATGGTTTGAAAATGATAAATATGGTATTCATAGTTTATGTAAAGAATGTTATAAAATTAAATATCTATAGTTTATTTAAAATAAAACTGAAAGAAAACGTGTTAAATCATAGTGAATATTTGAAAAAACAGAATCAGCCAATAAGAAGTTCATCTTTACCTTTTGATAAATTGTTCATTTTCTCAAAATGACTTTATATTTAGAAGTTTACTAAATCGAGTGTAAGTTATTTAGTTTTATAAAATATATTGATATATAGCCGGAATGCCATAACTTTGCAAAGAGTTCCCTTCTATGAAACCATAGCAACAGATAAGTTGAAACGGGTTTAAACAAAGAACGTCGGCTTAATGGCTATATTGTTACGCCAAAATTAAATTTCATTTATAAATTTTTAAAGTTAGAAAAAAATATTCAATGAATAAAAATGCTTTAATAATATGAATAAATACAAATAATTATCTAAAACTCAATTAAAACTATTTATTTTATGATAAAAATAGACATTTATTTTTGTGATATTGATGTTAATTGTGTGATAAAAATAGTTTGAAATGCAATCACTTTTGAAAAAAAATCAAAAGTCGAGCTCAAGTCCTTTCAAATCAAGACTTGGACAGGTAATCGGATTGAGCCCACAATCAAAGAATCAATAATTAGACTTTATAATTATTTATTAATTAAATTGACTGCCGAATTCCCTCTAAAAGCAAAAGTAGACGTAATTAATGAACTCCAAAAAGCTACAGGACTGGGAGAGAGCACACTTTACGGGATTGTAAATTCGGGTATTTCGAAAATTCAATCCCCCCAAAAAACTAGAAATAGGCCGAAAAATGCTCGTTTGACACATTTGATAAACAAATAATTAATAAAGAAATAAAGAAATTTTATACCGAAAAATCCCTTCTCTTCTTAAAAGAAACATTTATTCCCGAATTTCCGGAATTCAAAATCTAGGTTCCAAACACTTCGGGATTACAACTTTTAAAAAATTATGAAACAAATGGGTTTCAAGAAAAAATATGTCTGTGAAATTTCCCGAATAATTCTTATTGAAAAAACCGAAAATGTAATCAAACGTCGGGAATATTTGAGAAAAAATAAAAAACAGAAAATCCCAACTCTTTATGGGTTTATTTGGATGAAATCCATAAGAATTTAATGACTAATGAAATAATTATTTGTGAAGAAGAATTACCAGACGTCAAAATACCGATTGGAAAGGGTTTGCGGTATTCGATAATACATGCCGGGTCGGTAAATGGTTTTATCAATAATGTATTATTAGTTAAAGTTAACAAAAAATTAAATGGCGAAGCATTCAAAAAATGGTTAACAACACAGCTTTTATCCAATCTGCCCGAAACATCCATCATAGTATTCGACAATGCATTGACATTGTAAAAAATTATTTTAAGAAAATTGTTATTAATAAAGAGATTATACTGTAGAAACTAAAAGAAACTTTCTATTGGTTCCTAAACTGACGTTTGAGAACATATGATAAATAGGGAGGGAATTGTTTGCAAAGTTATGGCATTCCGGCTATAGAAACCAAATATCTAAGTAAAGCAACCTTTAACAGAATTGTAATGATAGATTTCCTTTTAATAAGTCATACATTAACATAAGTTTAAATGTTAAATAAGTAATTTCAATATTAACATGAAATAAGTTTCATTCAAAAGTATTTTTATTAGTACAATAAAAAATCGCATGATTTTAAATGATAAAGCATAAAAACATTTCTATGTAATAAAAAATTCCATTCTTATCTTATCATGAGGATCGTTTCAGATAGTCCGGAACCGAACTTGTTATATATTATATCAATAATAGTTTATGTTACAGAATATAAGTAAATGGAAGTATTTGAGTCTATATAATCATGGTAACTCACGTTTTCCACAAGAATCAAACTTGATATTGAGTATTTTCGAAAGAATCTTCATTTGAATTTGATTTTTTAAAAATTTGAATTTATTAGATCTCTTTTAGTATTTTGTAAAGCTTTCACAAACTATTTTTCAAAGAGTTCATTAATGATCAATAAATAAAACTGTAAAAATATAATAATTAAAAGTTGAATGTTATTATTAGAGACTCAACATTCGGTAGGTCCCGAAATTACCATGAGTTTGAAAATTCATCCGGAAACAGTTTTAAGGTCTCATTAAATACGTTAAGGATTAAAAGAAATTAATTTTAAGACTACCTAAAATCCCGATTTTCGGTTTTTTCTACCGAACTTTCGATTCTACTGTGTTAGTCCTGATTTCCACAAATTTTTGTACAAAAATTTGGTTTTACTGAACTCTTCACTTTTGACGTCCTACGACTCCATGAACACTTCCACGCACCGCTACCGGTCGCAGACTATTTTTATTATCATATTTAAAGTTAAACATCGAATAAATTCATCAAATCTTTACATAATTAACTTTTTCATATCAATACAATGGGGCAAGAAATGCATTTGTCTAAAGACAGAAATACGAAGGGGACTCAATTCATACTTGATTTTCTTTATAATAAAATCAATTATGAGTTGAAGTCAAAAGTCTTCAAACATTACAAACAAAATTTGATTCGAATAAAAAATTGCAAACTTATAAATCAATTTTTAAAAAAACTTAGATATTCAACTCAACCAATACTTCCAATAAAGTTGTGAACAACTTCAACAATATTTTTATCCTTTGAGATTCCGTTATCAAACCTCATAGGTATAATTATCCAGTGATAATAAATTCCAGTCTCCATAAGTTTCGATATTTTAATATCATAAATAAAAAATTAGTCTTTTATACAAGATAAAAGTAAGATTTATTATACTTATAGTTTATTTATATGTGATAAATCTTTTTCCTGGTCTGACTTCAGATAGAACTTTGTCCTTCAGATATAATACCTAAATTAAGAGTCGTTTTAGAAAGTTCTTATTCGAACTTGTTATAAACCGTCTCAATAATAGCTTGTGTTACAGGATATAAATGCATAGAGATTGTAGAGTCCATATAATCATTGAAGCTAATGTTTTTGCACGCTAATCAAACTTGATACAAAGTATTTTTGAAAGAATCTTTATTTGATATTAAATATTGTTCAACAATAAATCTCATTAAGAGACTTTCTGTTTTTTGAACTAAATTTAAATTGAATCAATACATGCATGTAGTTATGTTTAATCAAAATTTCTTTTATGAATCCTATGAAAGGACCTCATATCATATTCTTTCTTAAATGTTGATATCTATTGTTTAAAAAAGATGGTGATCAGATATCATAATGTGATTATTCTGTTAAGAGATTGATCTTCAAGTGATGGCACTCTTTCTGACCCTCTATTATATCGCAAATTATTTCTTTCATTTCAATTCCGTATTTTTCTGATTTATATTTAAGCTTTAAACTACTGGAGTCATGAATGCTCAGATGAAGAGAAACATTTTTAAAATTAAATTATACTGTTTTTGATTTTATAGGGCATCCAGAAATTCATAGATAATTAAAACTTGATTGAAATATTTTGAAAACAATATTACTTTAACGTAAAAATATCACAAATGATATTATTGGGAGAAAGACTGAAAGAAATCTAATTAAGATTCTATTTAATGGAAATTAATATTAAATTAAAATCATTTCAACTATCCTTATTATTTACTCAAGAGCCATCATTAAATTTACATTATATCCTACAATTTGAATGTAACAAAACTACTATTATATGTCACTTGGAGTTTCACACCATTAATTTTCACTATTATTTACAATTATTAATGTTTAAATGATTTTGAAAACATGCGTCGAATTGAGCCATTTTCCTCAACTGTGTTTGAAATATTCACTATACTTCAGTTCTTTTGAGATTTATCAATTATTCAAAAAAATATATTTCAGAATAACTATTGATTTAATCTAAGACTCAATATGCTTTTCAATCAAAAATAACTTATGTAAGTAAAAATTCATGTTTTAAACAATTGTGTTTGAAGATACTGTGAGTGCTGGAAATATTCAGTTTCAAATCACTCACAAATGTTAGTTTAATGAAACTTAAGGGTCCGATGGGAGGATTCTTGGCCAGAGATTTCGGATATATTTCTTATATATTCTGAATCTATAGCTCAAGCTGAGTCTAAACTTCTCTCAGTCCGAGTCCCGGAAGTCAATAGTTTAGAAATTAAAAAATTCCCGAAAATCGACAGGAGTATTCTTGGCCCGAGAATTTCCGAATACCGAAAATATTTTCATGATCTATAAGTTATACCGATAATTATCGGTCATATATCATCAACCGGAAATCAATAGTTTACGAGAAAAAAAAATCCCGAAAATCGACGGGAGATCCTTGGCCACAAAAATCCCGAAAAATTCTGAATTAAAATTGAACCTTATCTCAAATCAAGTCAGATGAACTTAGTTTGAAATACCGGAAACTAAATTTAAGCACAAAAAATTGATGAAAAGACAAGTTTTTTGTTTAAAATCAAATTTTTTTTTATAAAAATGCGGTCAAATGAGACCGGCTCTGGTTCAGTGAGAGCTGTGGATATGAAGAATATTAATCGATTCAGTTTGACAAGCAAAGTAGATGAAATCAAGGACTAAATTCCAGGCACCCCTCCCTGGAACATAGGTAAACGCCTGGAACCTACACTTAAGAAATACAAACCTCCTTGAGCAAAATTCCTGAGTGACCAATTTGTTGACGTTGTTAAGCCAAATCGAATGATATCCTCTTTAACTTTGTAGCCTCCTGATTTTGGAATATTAACACTAAAACCGTCCGAAAACCCAAAAAAATATTTATCTGTATCAATTTGTAAAAAATTGAATTTGAATGCGGCGGGGTATATCGGACTCAAACATAAACACCTGCAAATATTAAAACCTGTTTATGACCACAAAACTCTTTCTTGTTAATTTTCAGTAAACCATGTTAATTTAGATATATTCTGATTTTTTCCTTCAAGGAATGGTATTTCCTTTCAATTAATCATTTTGCTCACAGAGATTTAGCTGGAAGAAATTGTTTATTGAATGAAATCTGTCGGCGAAAATCAGTGATTTTGGATTATCTCGAGATATATATGCAAACATTACTACAGGGGTAAGAATAAGTTACCTCTGCCTTATAAATGGATGGCTCCATAGAGAAAGTGTATAGAGAAAGACTTTTATAACATTCAAACTGATGTGTGGTCTTACGGTGTACGCTTTTGGGAGATTTTAAGCAGAGGCTCAGATCCGTATCCAAATATTGATAACGCAAATATATTATTACATGTAAAATCTGGTTGAAAATTACCTCAAAGTTGTTTTGATACTTTATATAAATTATTAGGTCAGTGTTGGTCTATTATGTGTGAGCTCAGACCTAATTTCCCTTTCATTTATGACTTGATAAGCCTTCAAATCAATGAATACGATCAGAATATTGGAATTTCTGGTCAAAGTTTTTCAAGTCCTCTTACGTTTGATATTAAATTTTTCGGTTCATATTAGATAAAAATTTTTATGCTATGAAATCAGCAGAGCATTTAAAAGTTCACGAATTATTAAATTGATTTCTTTTTGGTTGTCAAGTCAAGTCGTTTTTAAGGTAATGCCTCACTTCATAGAATTATATTAATAAAACTTAAAATACATAAAAATACAGAATAATTAAATATCAGAGTTTATGATTAAATAAATTAATTAACTACAAATTAAGCGTACTATGCGTTTGCTTTTCCAATAAATTTTAATCAAGAAAATGTATATTTTTTTGTATAAGGTGTAGAAAAAATATTAAAAATAGAAATTTTTCCGATTTGAGCTGATTTTGGATTGATGTTTAAATTATGAGATTCAGAATCTGAATTGAGAAAACAATTCTTTTTTCTCAATCTCTATATTTAATTTCAGCTAGATATGAGTTTTAAATGAACATAAATCTCAATTTTCTGACAAAAACTTTAGTCAAGATACCTTAATTGTAAAAGCAAAGCATTGCAAAACTAATCAATGCAAATTTTTGAATCAAAAAATGTTCTTTCAATTATTCACCTAAAACTATAAGAGATGAGAACAAAAATGTAAATTTTTAAATCTGAGTTCAATACACATTTTAAATATAGTATTAGAAATTAAAATGCTTAATTAAATATAAAAATTACTGTATGAATTTAAAGGTTTGAACAAGTTCTCAAATCTATGTAACTTTCACTGAATAAAAATTCATTATTATTATTATTATTATTATTATTATTATTATTATTATTATTATTATTAAACTAACAATAAATCTGAACTAAGCGAAATCAAGCAAGTATAAAATAAATTTAGTAAAACTTAATCAATCTAGTTATTATTAAGAATATTTGAATTAGGCTTCTTATTAACTAATTTCATTTATCTGATGTAAAATGTAGCTGAGAAGGTAGTCGTTTACTTCAAAAATTATTTTTTCAATGTATTTATAATCACAGTCATGTTCATCAAACGTGAAAGGATATTATAACATCGTTAAGTACAAGAAATTGTTTATTTTTAGCATCATTAAAAGCAAGAACTCATTTTTATGCAAAATGCTAATAATTAGCTGTTTTTCGATAATTTTTAACACAAACATTTTATTTAAGAAAAATAGTAATGAATTTCAGCTTCAATTTATTCATAGGCTCAGAGTTTCGGAGACTTTATGGGTATCATTAGCGCATTTGTGTGGCTTCGTTTTGGTGTCATTGTTGATGAAAGTCTCACCATATTCTAGAATATAGATATCCAGAATTTGGTACAAAAAATAGAAAAACAATTATTTCGCAGTGTATAAAAAGTGCATCTCTTGCTTTTCAGTTCTTTTTTGTTATGAGGTATTAACTTTTTTCTCAATCTCTTAGTGAACGATATAGATATTATATTATTATGGTTTATGAATTTTAATTGCTTTAATTGAGCATTAGTGATCTTTATTGAAGTTATTGTTTCAACAATATTGACATATCATTAATAAGTTTGTCTAGTGGTCAAAGTGATTGACCAAATGCTGTTTAGGTCATAATTTCAAATTAACGCAGGATTACATATTTTGTCCAATAATTTTTTGTACTCGTGTTTTGTAGAAAAACGAGTTTATAGATTCGTACTTTATTTCGCCGCCACTACCGCCTACGCAACAACAAAATTCAATAACATAAAAATTTTCAGTCGAATATTTGCAATAATGAAATTTTATACAATTACAACAATACAAGCCCTTTTATACTATAATAACAATACTAGCGGTCTTATACTATAACAGCAATACTAGTCCTCTTATACGAATTATTGGGTTTCATATAATGAAATTTCTTCAATTTTAATAACTTACAAAACTTTCGATAACCTAATCTAATTTACTATGGTAACCTACCATTCTTATTAACTTACGGTAGATTAAAAACACTAATTTTGATAGAATGAAACACTTAGTTTGATCTTTAGCTGGTATTTGTATACTTCAATGAACTTATTTTTAAGCTCAAACTATTTTATTGATTTTTAGAAAAATTAAAAATTGTGTTTCATGTGAGTTATTTTACTCCAACTTTATAAAAGTTAAATTATATTTGAATTAATATTCAAACCGACAGTTAAGTCAAAAAATTCAATTTTTCAAAAAATATGGTCCACCTTTGATTGTTTTTGTACATTTATTGCCCGAAAAATAGATAGTAAGTCTATTGGCAAAAGATTTTTTTCAAAACTTTGGTTCAGCTCTTTTTCCCATCAATCTTGTAATTCACAGTATTATCAAAAACTAAAATTAGACATTTGTACGATATGAATCACGAAACATATTGCATATAGTCCTGTACATTCTATGTAATCATTTTATTGATTACAACTTATTGCTAAGCTTTTTGCACATACAAAGATTTGTTATGGAAACTCTTATCAAGATTCTATTGCTTAAAAATATATTTATACAATTTGCGCTCACTTCAATCAATTTATTTTATAGTTTATAACAATTCAAAGTGTTGCTCTTCATTCAGATACATCGCGAAAACTGATTTAAATTGAAATCATGTATTACTTCGCGATTACTTTACTAGTATTCTTAGTCCCTTCAATCTATGGACAAGATTTTAATAATACGATCCAACAATCCCCGGCGTGGGACTCGTTTCGAAAATTTACGGAAGATTTCGACCGTACCGAATGTACTAAGAAACTCAATCCTGAAAGTTGTCATCCTTTTGATTTCAGCAATAAGAATGATAAATCTAAGGCCTGTTGTGATCTGGGTAGAGGAATTGATTGTATTAAAAAACTCGTTAATGATGCCAATTGCGATCAATCGGTAAAGAATTCTTTGATCAATTCAATGAATGATGTGATAAATAAGTTTGAAAATGATTCAGATGGATGTAAAGGCCTTTCAATGTGTAACTCTAGTTTAAATATGAAAATCGGATTTATATCGATTTACTTCTCGTTAATTTTTTGTGCTATCTTCAAAAGCCTATTTGTTTTTAACTGAATAAATCCATTTGTTTTTGAAATATAAAAAAAATATTGTAAAAAATATTATTTGTCATTAAAATTTTGAATTTTTAAATTATTACAGAAACTAGTCATTTATATTAAATGGGTATAAATTTCACTCTTTTGAACACAGAAAAAAGATGTTTTATTAAAATTTTTTTGTAAACACAAAATATGAGACCCGATCGAGAAATTGAACTCCAAGCCTCTCGATAACATGTCAGGCGTCTTAAACCACTAGGCATATTCATTTATATCCTGGATTTAACAATTTCTTCAATATGAAAGATTCTAAGAAGATGAACTTCTAAGTTATTTGAAAAATTTTGAGATCGAATCTTAAACTCTACCTGAGTATAAATTTAATCATCCTTACCCTCCTAATAATAAAAGCTCAATCCAATTGTTAACTTATTTATGAAAATAAATTATTTAATAGTATTTCGAGGAAGTGGGTCAGCCCAAAAATGAATATAATATTAATGTTAATATAGGAAAGGAAAGCCTAAAACGTGTGTCAAACTGTAGATTACTTGGCATTCAATTCGATTCACGATTACATTTTAATAAGCAAGTCGACAATGTGTGTAATAAGTTATCAAAATACGTAAACTTTTTGAAAAGGCTTAGGCATGAAATACCAGAAACCACACT